>ML109041.1:53963-70510 GCA_003697995.1 Taxidea taxus jeffersonii
TGCATCTTGCTTTTTTCACTCAACATTTAATAAGTTTTGCTGTTATTGAAACTTCTTTGAGAAGCAATTTAAGTGGCTGCAGAGTATTCCATTTCAGTATAATCAGATGTTTGGGTAGTTTCCAATGTTTATTATTATGTATAACACTAGACAAATATATTTCTGCATCTCTTATTATTTCTTTTTTTAAAAGATTTTATTTACGTAGTGATCCAAAGGGGCACGTGTACCCGAATGTTTATAGCAGCAATGTCCACAATAGACAAGTTATGGAAAGAACCTAGATGTCCATCAACAGATGAATGGATAAAGAAGATGTGGTATATATATACGATGGAATACTATGCAGCCATCAAAAGAAATGAAATCTTACCATTTGCGACGACATGGATGGAACTAGAGCGTATTATGCTTAGCGAAATAAGTCAAGTGGAGAAAGACAACTACCACATGATCTCCCTGATATGAGGAAGTGGAGATGCAATGGGGGTGGGAGTTAAGGTGGTAGGAAAAGTAAAAATGAAAGAAGATGGGATCGGGAGGGAGAAAAACCAAAAGAGACTCTTAATGTCATAAAACAAACTGGGGGGGGGGGGGGGGAAAAGGGGTTGGGTGAGCGTGGTGGGGTTACATTATATGTTTAAATAAAGCTTAAATAAAGTAAAAAAAAAAATTACATAGGAAAATCTTGGGATACACTAACAAAATATTTACAGTATTTCTCTCTGACTAGAGCAATTACCAGTGATTTTCAGATTCTTTTTCACATTTCCTCCTTAGAATGAGCATTTTTATTATTACAAACAGAAAAAAAAAGTGTTATTTTAAAAAACATTTTGGGATCCCTGGGTGTCTCAGTTAAGCATCTGCCTTCTGCTTAGAGTCAAGGTCCTGGGATGAAGCCCTGCTGCTGGCTCCCTGCTCAGCAGGAAGTCGGCTTCTGCCTCTGCCCCTCCCCCTACTCATACTTGCATGTGCATGCTCTCTCTCTCAAATAAATAAATTAAATATTTTAAAATAAAAATAAAAACATTTTGAAAAATTAAACTGCTTAGAATGAAAGAAACATTAGTCATTAGCACTAGTCCTTTTAAGAATCATCTAATATACAACACAATGAAAGAATGAGTAGGTATAATGTGGCAGGAGGGAAAATACCAGGAGTTCCTGGAGCTGAGATTACTTTGAGTAGTCTGAATTACAACGGAGGGAATAGCTGAAGCTTTAACCTGGCTGGGCAAATGGACCGTTAAATAAACAGTATGAGGGATGTCGGCTTCTGGGCAAGGTGCAATAACTAGGACCAGATATAAACTCCCTCCTAAAACAACCGAAAACCCAACAAAACACATCAAATGATGGTTTTTAAAGATACAGCATTAGACAAGAAAGGAGAATGACCTCTGAGTTAGGAAACAAAGAAATTCAGCAATTGCCCCATTAACTGCCTTGAGAGAGTGTCCAGGCTGTAACAGAGGGAAAAGTACACCTCCTCATTTGAGGAGTTGGAACCAGGCATTTGAGAGTCCAAAATAGCTAGAGTTCACAAAGCAGAATCCCAGAGACAAGAAATCTGTACTGAGAGAGAACTCCAGATGTCTGCATAGTTTCCCCTCTAGAGTACTCAGGTGAGTACTGATCAGTGATTACATGTAAGGAAACCACTGTAGCCCAGGGGGAAAAGCATTCAAAGGATTAGAAGTATAATTCTTAGACTCCATACAGGACCAGAAATAGTTCCAGTTCCCAACATTCAGATTGGAAAGCTTCATGATTTATGCAATATAAGGTCAACTACACAGAAGAGTTTTACCTCAGAAACGGGGCAAAATTATCCCAAGATTAAATGGTTTGCTGATATTGCCTATCAAAATTTGATCCAAAAGGATCAAACGGTGCTTACACAGCTTAACTAACTATAACCCAGAACAAAGTTCTTCTTCTTAAGGATGGAAAAAATGTCCATTTTACCCCATAAGGTAAAGTTACAATGTCGAAATACAGTAAAAAATTACTGGGTATGCAGATAAGCAAGGAAAGAAAAAAAAACAATAGGAACTGATCCAGAAATGATAAAGATGATAGAATTAGTAGATAAGGACATTTAAAACGTGTATTCCACACATTATAACGATATACCATATGTTCAGTAAGTTAGAGGAATGATTGAAAATGTGGAGACATAAAAGATATTTTTAAAAAGACACAAATCTGGAGTTCCTGGCTGGCTCAGTTGGTAGAGCACATGACCCTTCACCTTGGGGTTGTGAGTTCAAGCCACATATTCATTGTAGAGATTATTTAAAAATAAAATCTTTAAAAAAATAAATAAAAAGACACAAATTGAACATCCAGAGATGAAAACTACAATATCTGAGATGAGAAATACACTGTCTAAAATTAACTAGAGCAAAACACTGCAGAAGAAAAAATTAGTGAAAAAAGGAATGTGAAAATAAAAACTATCAAATGAAAAATACAAAAGTAGGGGGAAGACTGAAAAAAAAAAGAGAAAGAGCTCTAAGCTAAAGAAGCTTTTCTTAGTGACTAGTGACTTAGTGACTATTAAACTGCGATTATTCTACCTGCCTATATGACAGGGTCCAGGCAACAGATACAACCCAAATGTCATAGCAGAGCTGTTCATATTCTCAGGGTGACCCCAAGAAAGAGAAAATATTAAAAGCAGCCAGAGGAAAAAAGACACATTATGTACCAAAGGAATAAAGACTACAGATTTCTTACTAGCAACAATGGAGGCTGAAAGATTGTGGAGTAACATCTTGAAAACGCTAAAAGGAATAAACTACTAACGTAGAATTCTAAATTCAGCAAAAATGTCTGCCAAAAATTAAGGCAAAAAGGAAACTCATTCAGATATACAAAAGCTCAAAGAACTCATCTTTCACATGCATAACTGCACTATAAAAAAGTTAAAGGAAATCCTTTAATAGAAGGAAATGATAACAGATGGAAATCTGGATCTATGCAAAGGAACAAAGAGCACCAGAAATGGTAACTGCATAGGTAATCATAAAAATATTTTCTCTTATTATTTAAATCTTTTAAAAAGATTATTGACTGTTTAAAGTAAAATAATAATGCCTTGGGGTTTATAAAATATGTAGAACTAAAAGGTATGACAACAATAATACAAAGACTGGGAAGAAAAAATGACAATATACTGTTATAAGGTGGTTATATCACTTATATCACTAATATCACTTGAAGATATCTTAAGTCACTAATGACTTAAAGATGTATGTTGTAAACTCTAAAGCAATTGGTAAAATAACTATCAAAGAGTTATAGCTAATAAGCCAACAATAGAGAGAAAATGGAATAATAAAAATGTTTAGTTAGTCCAAAATAAGGCAGAAAAAGCATAAAAAGTAAACAAAGAACAGTCGGCACAAATAGAAAACAAATAGCAAGAGGATAGATTTAAAATAAAATTTTTAAATTTTATTTATTTATTTGAGAAAGAGAAAAAGAGAGAGCATGAGCAGGGGAGAGGGGCAGAGGGAGAGAGAGGAGCAGACTTAACTGACTGAGCCACCCCAGCACTCCTAAATTCAAACATTTCAATACTAGCATTAAATATAGGTGATTTAAACACCCCAACTAAAAGGCAGAGATTTTTCAGATTGAATAAAATAGCGAGACTCAACAATATCCAAAACTCATTTCAAATACAGTTATAAATAGGTTAAATATTAAAGAATGAAATGGAAAAAATATACCAGGCTAATAATAATAAAAATAAAGCTATAGCTGCCATATTAATATCAGACAAAATACATTTCAAATTAAAAACTGTTTCCAGGGGTGCCTGGGTGGCTCAGTGGGTTATAGCCTCTGCCTTTGGCTCAGGTCATGATCCCAGGATCCTGGGATCAAGCTCCGAATCAGGCTCTCTGCTCAGCAGGGAGCCTGCTTCCTCCTCTCTCTGCCTGCCTCTCTGCCTACTTGTGATCTCTGTCTGTCAAATAAATAAATAAATAAATCTTAAAAAATAAAATAAAATAAATAAAAACTGTTTCCAGAAATAAAGAGGGCCATTTTATAATAATAAAGTATTTATTATTTATAATAATAAAGGGGTCAATTCATCAAAAAGACATAATAATCCTGGGGTGTCTCAGTGACCCAGTGAGTTGGGTAACTGACTCTTAGTCCTAGCTCAGGTCTTGATCTCAGGGTCTTAAGTTCAAGCCTCATGTTGGGCTCTATGCTGGGCATGAAGCTTACTTTATTTTATTTATTTTTTATTCAAATTAAATTAAATATAATGTATTATTTGCTTCAGGGGTACAGGTCTGTGTGATTCATCAGTCTTACATAATACTTAGTGCTCGCTCATTACCAAACATACTCTCCTCAATGTCCATCACCCAGTTACCCTATACCCCTCCCCCCCTCCTCTAGCAACCCTTGGTTTGTTTCCTATGATTAGGAGTCTCTTATGGTTTGTCTGCCTCTCTGGTTTTGTCTTGTTTCATTTTTTTCCTCTCTTCCCCTATGATCCTCTTGCCTTGTTTCTTAAATTCCACATATCAGTGAGATCATATGATAATTATCTTTCTCTATTTGACTTATTTCACTTAGTATAATACCCTCATTCCATCCATGTCAATGCAAATGGCAAGATTTCAAATTCTGATGGCTATGTAATATTCCTGTGTGTGTGTGTGTGTGTGTGTGTGTGTAATCTCACATCTTCTTTATCCATTCATCTGTTAATGGACATCTGGGCTTTTTCCATATTTTGGTTATTTTGGACATTGATGCTATAAACATTGGAGTGCAGGTGCCCCTTTGGGTCATTACATTTTATCTTTGGGGTAAATACTCCATAGTGCAATTTCTGGGTCATAGGGTAGCTCGATCTTCAACTTTTTGAGCAACCTCCATACTGTTTTCCAGAGTGGCAGCACCAGCTTGCATTCCCACCGACAGTGTAGTAAGGTTTCCCTTTCTCCACATCCTTGCCAACACCTGTCATTCCCTGACTTGTTAATTTTAGCCATTCTGACTGGTGCGGGTGGTATCTCATTGTGGTTTTGATTTGTATTTCCATGGAGCTTACTTTAAAAAAAAAGATAATAATCTTAAGCCTTTATACACCTAAAAACAGAGCTTTAAAAATACATGAAGCAAAAATTTATGAATTGGAAGGTGGAAAAAACAAACTCACCATGAGAGTCAGAGATTTCAATTCCCCTCTGTGAATAATTGACAAGAAGCCAGATTATCAGTAGGGATATAGAAGACTTTTTATCAACCAACTTGACCTAATTGACTTTTACAGAACAAGTCAGCCAACAGCAGCAGAATACATGTTCTCTTCAATGCATCTGGAACATTAATAAAACTAGACTGCATACCCTGATCATAAAACAAAACTTAAAAATTTAAATAAATTAAAATCATGCAAAAAGTATGTTCTCTAAATACATAATTATTTTGGATATTAATAATAGAAACATAATCTGAGAAATCCTCTAAAATTTGGAAACCAAAACCACATTTCTAAATAACCAATGGGTCAATTAAATTAATAAGGAAGCTAGAAAGTTATTGTGACTGAAATAATATACAAAATGTTTAAAATACACCTTAAACAGTATTTAGAGGGTAATTTATAGCAATTAAATAACTATCTTAGAAAAGAAGGTCTCAAACCAACTACCTTAGCTCCAGTCATAAGAAACTAGGAAAATGGGGCGCCAGGTGGCTCAGTCAGTAAAGCGTCTGCCTTCAGCTCAGGTCATGATATTGCGGTCCTGGGATGGAGCCCCACATTGGGCTCCCTTTTCTCCCTCTCCCTTTGCCCCTCTGCCCTGCTTGTGTTCTCTCTTTCTGGTGCTCTATCTCAAATGAATAAAAAAAAGAAAAAAAAAGAAACTAGGAACATTAGATCAAATGAAACCAAATATAAGCAGAATAAAGGAAATAATAAAACCATAGCAGAAATCAATAAAATAAGAAGTAGAATAACATTGGAAATTAATAAAGACAAAAATTGGTTATATGAAAAGACCAATAAAACTGACAATCCTATGGTCAGACAGATCAGGAAACATGACTAAGATGAGGAATGAGAGAAGTGAATTGACTTCAGATTCTATGGATATTAAAAATGTAATGAGGAAATATGAAAAACTTTTTGGCATAAAATCCAACAACTTAGATAAAATATTAAAATTCCTTGAAAGACATGAACAACCAAAGCATTTCCTTTAGAAATGCCAATTCTGTTCAGTAAGCAAGAGTAGATTAGGATATAATTGAAAGAGCACAGAAACATGAAAAATTATAGGGCATAGTCATAATCATAGCTTTCAACACCCAGAAATTTTTAGCTCCTTTATGATCAGCTCTTTGCAAAAAGGCACCAGTAGAATATAATCTTAAATGTGTCAAAGATGCCATGGAAAGCATTTGACTTTTTTAAGACCTAAAAAAAAGGAGTCACTGATTTTTATATATATTTAATGTAAGATGTTAACTAAAAAGTAATTTTGATGCAGTGATTAAGGCAAAGTGAATGTTTTTTTGTATTCTTCAAAATTATCTTTCTTGAACTTGGATGAAATATCTATATTGTTCATAAATGACATGAAATAAATATCTGTAATATATAAGGAGCTTCAACAAATTAACAAGATCAATGAGGCTGTAGAAAAAGGAACAAAGGCTATTGATATTGTGACAATAGACAAGAAGAAATTACAAATGTCCATAAGCAAAAAAAATTAAAACCTCTTCAACCTCACTAGTTACCAGAAACATGCAAAGTAAAACTATAAGATAGCATTTTTCACCTATTAGATTACCACAAGTAAAGACCTTAATAATGATCATTGCTGACAGTGAGGGAAATGGGAAATTTCTTTGAAGTATATAAATTGCTGTAGCTTAAGAAGAGCAATTTAGCATTATCTACTAAAGTTTAAAACGCACATATGCAGATGCCTGGCTAGTTCAGTGGGTAGAACATGCAACTCTTAATCTCAGGATCCTGAGTTTGATCTCCACAGTGAGCATAGAGCTTAATTTAAATAAATAGACAGATAGATAGATAGATAACTTAGATAATTTAGTTATTAATTAATTGATTAATTTTTAAAAATGCACATATGGAAGCATCAGCATGGTCAGTCGGTTAAGTGTCTACCTCTTGATTTTGGCTCAGGTCAGGATCTCAGGGTTATAAGATCAAGCCCCTCATTGGATTCCATGATGGGTATGGAGCCTTCTTAAGATTCTATCCCTCTCCTTTTGCCCCTCCCCACCTAAAAAATACACATACGATGAAGAATGGATAAAACCCACATGATCACCTCAATAGATGAAAAAAAATAATTAGACAGAATCAAATACACTATTATGATAAAAATACTAAACAAACTAGAAACAGAAGGAAACTTCCTCAACCAGATAAAGGGCATCTGCAAAAAATACCCTATGGCTAGCATCAACTTAATGGTGAAAAATTAGATGATTTTTCCTAAGATCAGAAATAAACAGTATGTCTGCTCTCATCACTTCTACTCAATATTGTACTAGAGGTTCTAGACAGAGCAATTAGGTAAGAAAAAGGAATAAAAATAGAAAGGAAGAAGAAAAACTATGTCTGCTTGAGGATGATAAAATCCTGTATGTAGAAAATTCTTTTCTCTTCTTTTTAAGATTATATTCATTTATTTGACAGAGAGAGAGAGCATAAGCAGAAGGAGCAGCAGGCAGAGGGAGTGGGAGAAGCAGGCTCCCCACTGAGCAAGGAGCACGATGCAAGGCTTGATCCCAGACCCTGGGATCATGACCTGAGCCAAAGGCAGCCACTTAACAGACTGAGCCATCCAGGCATCCCTCGTATATAGAAAATCCTAAGGACTCCACTTAAAAAACTGTAAGAACTAATAAGCAAGCTTAGCAAGTTTAAAACATACAAGATCAGGGACGCCTAGGTGGCTCAGTTGGTTAAGCGGCTGCCTTCGGCTCTGGTCATGATTCCAGCGTCCTGGGATCGAGTCCCACATCGGTCTCCTTGCTCAGCAGGGAGCCTGCTTCTCCCTCTGCCTCTGCCTGCCACTCTGCCTGTGCTCGCTCGCTCGCTCTCTCTCTCCCTCTCTCTCTCTCTGACAAATTAAAAAAAAACAAAACATACAGATCAATATGCAAAATCAATTATACACACTGGCAATGAACAATCTGAAGCAAAATGAATAAAGCAATCCTATTTATAATAGCATAAAAAAGAAGAAAATACCAAAAAACTCCAAGACTTGTACACTGAAAATTATAAAACATTATTTTTAAAAAAGATTTTATTTATTTATTTGGCAGAGAGAGAGGGAGAGATCACAAGTAGGCAGAGAGGCAGGAAGAGAGAGAGGTCTGACGCGGAGCTCAATCCAAGGACGCCAAGATCATGACCTGAGCTGAAGGCAGAGGCTCAACCCACAGAGCCACCCAGGTGCCCCTAAAACATTATTTTTTTAAAAGATTTTATTTGGGGCACCTGGGCGGCTCAGTCAGTTAAGCATCTGCCTTCAGCTCAGGTCATGATCCTAGGGAGGGAGATATATCTATATCTATCTATCTATCTATCTATCTATCTATCTATCTAGTAAGATAGCCAATGAATCTAAAGAGATAATTATCTACATATGTCTCTCAGAAAATATATTCAACAAAGGAATTTATTCCTAGGTACTTGGGAGATAACCCAGATTCTCCCTTAACTTTCCTCTTCATGCTTGCGCCATACAAAGTGGAACCACCACTTTAAATCATATTTTCAGTATACAGTCATTGGAATAAAAAATCATTATGTTCACTAGCACTTCAATCTCCATTCATAGTAGGATTTTCTCTATTCATCTTCTCATTTAGCAAGAATATGATTATAGGCAGGCCTTTGCAAAAGGGGACATGTTAGAATTCTTTCTTGTTTACCTCCTCTCCCATTCTCAGCTCCCTTTACTGACCCCTCTAAGTTAGAGTACTGGAAGGGAGGGGAGAAAAAGGAGGCAGAAAAATTCTTCCATGATTGGTACTATTTTAAAATGTCTTTGCACTCTCTGGCTTGGCAAGTGTTTAAAGCTGAGTCATCCTTAAATATGGTTTTATGGATTCTTCGGAGAATAGAATCCATCTATCTTGCTAAACCCTTCCAACTGCAACTCTCATGACATGAATCATTCTTTCTGTACTTATAGCTACTGATGCACCTTAGCTCTTGGTGAAAACAATAGCCCACTTCTCAGATTCTCCATTCGTGACCGATTACCTTTCCTGGCAATCTTCTTAGAAAAACTTCTTGCTGTGTGAAATTATAGATTTCTCTTGTCTAAGTCAACTGAGTCATGGTCTTAGGTTATCTGCAACCAAGGCACTTTTACTGATAATAGTAATACATCAAATTTTATTTTTTTCTTCCTGGTAACCTGCTTATTTTATTGGAGGGGAGTTGCTAATTGTTGAGAAGTCTAATGAATTGATCATGATTATTATAAATAAACATTATAAAAAGGAATTGTATTTTAAAATCCTGAGAAGCTCATCCCAAAACTAACTAAGGGCAGGGTTCCCAGATTTTTCTCTTTAAACCTCCCTAAGCAAGTTTTTTCTAAGATTGACAGATTTTATTTTCACTGTATTTTGGAAATCAGATGGAATGCCCATATGTTGTATGCAGTAACTGTAATATATTTGCCTTAAAAACTGACAAGAAACTAAAAGAGCTAGAACAAAGAGCACTAATTTTGTACCCAGCTGCATGCTAAACACACAATGAACCAATTTGAACCCAAATATAACTGCTATTTTCAGATGCCTGTTTAATTTCTTAAGTAACCCATGAATATGTTCTATTATGAAAGATTCAAACAATTTCAAAGTTCCTTTCCTTTTTTAAGTATTTGCATGCATACACACATATAACTTTAAATATTTTACATAAATGGAGTCATCGTAAATGTATTGTTCCGTGGCTTACATATTTAGTTTATAATTTGTTTTGAAAATTTTGTAGTTGTACAGAGCTCATTTTAACGACTGCATGATATTCAATAGTGGAGTGCTTATAATTTATTCAACTATATCTATTAATGGATATTTAGGTTCCTTCCAATTTTTAGTTATTACAAACAATACTACAACAAACCGTAAACATTTCTTTCTTCATGTTTTTCTGTAGCATTTTGAAAAATCAATATATATATATACATTATAAAATATATACCTAGAACAACAAAATATCCCTTGAATCACTCACATATGCTTGCTTAAAGTTCTTGCTTCATTACATATAGAGATTTATCTAACAGGTTATAATAACATAATAATTGAACAAATGGATCACTGCCTGTGTGGATGTTACCTTAAATAGTATGCTTAAGAAAAGTCTCATGTCTCAAAATGGAACTGTATAACAGACAAGTTCATGAGCTGACTAATCTAATTGGGAATGCAGGCTGACTTTAGGCATGGTTTATTAGACCAAATTTCTTTCCTTCCTTCTCCCCTCCTTCCCTCCTTTCCCCCCTTACTTCCTTCTTCCCTTTTTTTCCTACTTCCCTCCTTCCTTCCTTCTCCTCACCCTTGTGTATCTGTAACCATTTATTAAATGTTAGAATACACCTTTCAAGTCTTGGTACTTCCATTAACCACTGAGACATATCTGTGAAACAGTTACGATGTATGGAAAACTACTAAGAGGTGGTTCTAATTTTCACAACTTTGAGAAGACCAGAAGATCAGTTTTTAAAAAGTGGTCCTCTTTTAAGCAATTACAGAATTACACTTGTCAAGCTTTTTTTCATTATAAGGGAAGACTTGAATTGTGTTTTTATTGCCTAAAAAAACAAACCTTGCCATGCTTTTCATGTTGTCATGTAATCTGTAAATAGATTTTCTCATCCAGCAGAAAGGAAGCAGAAATTTGATAGGTTTTACATAAGCTATCCAATATTCCTATGCCTCATGGGTCAACAAACTGAACTACACCAAATCTCCCTCATAAACTACAGACTGCATTAGCAGTAACTCTTAGTTTAGCAACCTAAGAAGAATATTGTAACAGAATCAAGGTCTGAAGGCATCAGAGGATATTTTTAGACTTCAGTGGGGTCATGATCTGTTCCTTTTAGGTGTGGATTTCATATATTAAAATTCAGTGACTAGTTTCCCCAACTTCATAAAGCCCTTAAGGCAAAATGCATAACGAAAAATTTTGTGGAGTCCCAAACAGTAACAAGGGATACATTTTAATTTTATTTCCAATACTGTTTTCAGTGGTTATTCAACTTGTTTACTGTTATGCCCTAGATCTTCCTAGGCAGCCAGTTGTAAAAGGCTTGTGTGATTTGGCAGTGTAAGAGCCCATAAAGAAATGGACACTGAGCTATTTCCAAGGAGCACAAATGCCAGGTTAGATACCAGTCAAGTGCAGTGAGAGGTAACTTTCCTTGTATTTGTAAGGAATTTTTGTTAAGCAAGACTCCCTGCCAGGTTGATTTAACTTAAATAAAGAAAACTCCCAGAGACTTTGTAAATAGATTTCTTAGAAGGCTATAAAGCTGGTTTGGCTCCCGGTTAAGTCGTTTTAAAAATTTTAATTATACTCTCTCAGCATTTTCATACTAACATCCAGAGCAGTCTCTTTGGTTTTTCGTTTGTTTGTTTGTTTGTTTGGTTTGGTTTGTTTTAAGATTTTATTTATTTATTTGACAGACAGAGATCACAAGTAGGCAGAGAGGCAGGCAGAGAGAGAAGAGGAAGCAGACTCTGCCAAGCAGAGAGCCCGATGCGGGGCTCAATCCCAGAACCCTGAGACCATGACCTGAGCCGAAGGCAGAGGTCCCACTGCCTTCAAGCACCCACTGAGTGGGTAACCCACTGAGCCACCCAAGCACCCCTGGAGCCATCTCTTTGTACTTTGACCAAAGATTGTTTTAAAATGTAATGAAGTCGAATAGGGCTTTCATTTGCATCTCCAAAGGTACCTACTGTATTAGGGAGAATTTTTTAAATGCACTGGTAAATCCACAAGAGATTTTCATCCTAATTTTGATTCACCCTAAATAATATTTAGGTAACTGTCACAAGTATTTCATATCACTTGTGATTTATAAATCATAAATGCTTTCTCAAGTTTTGATTGTATGATGACATAGTGTCCCAAAAATGATTCAAATTATTGAAGCTTGTATTTTAATAACATAGGGGCAAAAAGTGACTACTATCAGCTCTTAATTTTGCAGCACGTGCAATTTATTTATTTATTTTTTTTTAAAGATATGAGATTTAAAGATATTATTCATTTGGCAGAGAGATCAAAAGCAGGCGGAACAGCAAGTAGAGGGTGGGAGAGAAGAAGGTTCTCAGAAGCTGAGCCCTGACATGGGGCTTGATCATGACCTGAGCCCAAGGCAGATGCTTAACCGACTAAGCCACCCAGATACCCCATCAGCATGTGCAATTTATTTGATTCCTGCTCAGTGGTGTATGGGTTAGATCATGAGAGGTGAAAGTTCCACTCATTATTCATTTTCTGTGACCAAAGTTTGCCAAATATTCACCACTAACCCCTTGGTTTGTTTTTTTTTTCATAGACTAAGAATAAAGGGCATGGAAATGTTGAACATATTTTCCAATCCCACATAACATCTTAGTGACAAATCAGAATAGTCTTTTTGGAAATTTCAGGATGTGACTTAACATCCCAAATGATCTTAAAACACTAATGCAGTGATTGAACATAGCAATGAATTGTAGCTAATGCCACAGAGCAGAAGCTTATTATATTTAACAGTTTTCCTAAGAGGAAAAAAAAGGGCAAAATATATAAAAAGAATAAAAAATAAAATAAATAACTAATTAGCATATAAAAATATGTATTCTCGAGGCACCTGGGAGGTCCTTGGATTGAGCCCCACATAAGGCTCTCTGCTTTGGGGGAAACCTGCTTCTCCCTCTCCCTTTGCCTGTTGCTCCCGCTGCGTGTGCTCTCTCTGTCAAAGAAGTAAATAAGATTTAAAAATATATATGTCCTCTCACTAAGAACTAAAAAAAAAAAAAAAGTAGGCATACACAGGGGTGCCTGGGATGCTCAGCCGGTGGGGCTTCCGGCTTTTGGCTTTGGCTTCAGTTGTGATCTCAAGGTCCTGGGATCCAGCTCTACATCAGACTCTGTGCTCAGTGGGCAAGTCTGCTTGGGATTCTCTCTCTCCCTCTCCCCCCTGCTCTCTTTCTCTCTCTAAAATAAACAAACCCTTTTTAAAAAATAGGTTTACATAGAACAAAGGCTGGAAGAATACATACCACTTTTTTTTTATTTTTTTTTAACTTTATTTAAGCTTTATTTAAACATATAATGTAACCCCACCACCCTCTCCCAACCCCTCTTCCCCCCACCCCCCTCAGTTTGTTTTATGACATTAAGAGTCTCTTTTGGTTTGTCTCCCTCCCGATCCCATCTTCTTTCATTTTTACTTTTCCTACCACCTTAACTCCCACCCCGTTGCATCTCCACTTCCTCATATCAGGGAGATCATGTGGTAGTTGTCTTTCTCCAGTTGACTTATTTCGCTAAGCATAAAGGGCTAGTATCTAAAATCTACAAAGAGCTTAGCAAACTCAACACCCAAAGAACAAATAATCCAATCAAGAAATGGGCAGAGGACATGAACAGACATTTCTGCAAAGAAGACATCCAGATGGCCAACAGACACATGAAAAAGTGCTCCACATCACTGGGCATCAGGGAAATACAAATCAAAACCACAATGAGATACCACCTCACACCAGTCAGAATGGCTAAAATGAACAAGTCAGGAAATGACAGATGCTGGCGAGGATGTGGAGAAAGGGGAACCCTCCTACACTGTTGGTGGGAATGCAAGCTGGTGCAACCACTCTGGAAAACAGCATGGAGGTTCCTCAAAAAATTGAAAATAGAGCTACTTTATGACCCAGCAATTGCACTACTGGGTATTTATCCTAAAGATACAAACGTAGTGATCCAAAGGGGCACGTGTACCCGAATGTTTATAGCAGCAATGTCTACATACCACTTTTAATAGTAATTACGTTGGAGAATCAGAATTGTGGAAGACAAATCCTTTATTTTTAAATTTAAAACATTTCTGTATTGTTTACATTTGTTCTAATCAAAAAGTATGATAGTCAACAAATACTTATTGAACTTCTACGGTACCAGCTCTGCATTTGGACTACATCAGTGAACAAAACTTCCTGTTGCTATTCCACTTCTATTCAGCCTCTATTATGTTGGAGTTCAAAATACAGCTGAAACACCTTTAATGCAAGTTTAATGTAAACTGCAGCAGAAAAAATTAGCCAAGAGAACTGCATTCTCAAGCAACATAAGTTATATCAAGGTAGATTTGTTTGCTTTCAATGACTGGGGGAAAAAGCCCATGCGAAGGTGGAAAAGGGACAAAACAAACAAATTAAAAAGGGGAGTTAGTGATAATATCATAATGTGTAAACTGTTTTTATCTCCAACACTAGCTATGTTCCATGATTTCAAAATGTTATCTAAAGGATGAATCACAAAACTTAAAAGTAGACCAAGCACTGGAGTTTGAGTTTATATTTGTAATAGAATACAGTTTCTGGAGCACACTTAAGAAATTTGTATGTTTTTGTAACTTGGGTATCAGGTAACATGGGAAAAGGAAACCTATGAAGGAAATGAGAGTATAAAATAATAAAATGTGAAGCTTTGAATCTTAGTCCAACTTGTTTAGCTAATTTGCTGAACAAGATAATTGTACATATTCCAGAGCAAGAGCTTTTACTGCATTGCAGCTGGATAAACCGAGGGGCCAACAGATGGCTTCAAAACCTCCCTTTAATTAAAAATTGATTCCCTTCTTACAAGAGCCAGTTCCTATTTCTTATTTAATATTTCCCATTATCAAATAGTGGCTTATACTGTTTCACACTGAAAAGGATCTAATTTGGGGATCCCGCTGCCATCTGGATCTGTACCGAACCTGGCCTCAAGCTTCTCAGTGCTAGGAGGAAGAGTCAAGATGGCGGAGAAGTAGCAGGCTGAGATGACATCAGGCAGCGGGAGATCAGCTAGAAAGCCTATCAAACCATTCCGAACACCTACAAATCCAACAGGAGATCGAAGAGAAGAAAAACAACAATTCTAGAAACAGAAAATCGACCACTTTCTAAAACGCGCACTGAAGACTGGGGCCCCTAGCTCTCGGCTCCTCTGAACCGGAGACTGGGAGGCCACCATTTTCATTCCCATCCTCCGGAACTCTACGGAAAGCGTTCAGGGAACAAAAGCTCCCTAAAGCGAACCTGAGAGGATTACTTAGCCTGGCCCCTGGTAAGGGCGGTGCAATTCCGCCTGGGGCAAAGACACTTGAGAATCACTACAACAGGCCCCTCCCCCAGAAGATCAAAGAAATCCAGCCAAGACCAAGTTCACTTAACAAGGAGAACAGCGGATTCTTATCTGGACAAAATGACAAGGCAGAAAAACTCACCACAAAAAAAAGAACAGGAGGCAGGACCGAATGCTAGGGACCTAATCAATACAGACATTGGTAATATGTCAGATCTGGAATTCAGGATGACGATTCTCAAGGTTCTAGCCGGGCTCGAAAAAGGCATGGAAGATATTAGAGAAAACCTTTCAGGAGAAATAAAGCCCTTTCTGGAGAAATAAAAGAACTAAAATCTAATCAAGTTGAAATAAAAAAAGCTATTAATGAGGTGCAATCAAAAATGGAGGCTCTTACTACTAGGATAAATGAGGCAGAAGAAAGAATTAGTGATATAGAAGACCAAATGACAGAGAATAAAGAAGCTGAGCAAAAGAGAGACAAACAACTACTGGAACACGAGGGGAGAATTCGAGAGATAAGTGATACCATAAGATGAAACAACATTAGAATAATTGGGATTCCAGAAGAAGAAGAAAGAGAAATAGGAGCAGAAGGTATACGGGAGAGGATTATTGTAGAGAATTTCCCTAATATAGCAAGGGGAACAAGCATCAAAATCCAGGAGGTGCAGAGAACACCCCTCAAAATCAATAGGAATCGGTCCACACCCCGCCATCTAATAGTAAAATTTACAAGTCTTAGCGACAAAGAGAAAATCCTGAAAGCAGCCCGGGACAAGAAGTTTGTAACATACAACGGTAAAAATATTAGATTGGCAGCAGACTTATCCACAGAGACGTGGCAGGCCAGAAAGAACTGGCATGATATATTCAGAGCACTAAATGAGAAAAACATGCAGCCAAGAATACTTTATCCAGCTAGGTTATCATTGAAAATAGAAGGAGAGATAAAAAGCTTCCAGGACAAACAAAAACTGAAAGAATTTGTCAACACCAAACCAGCTCTACAGGAAATATTGAAAGGGGTACTCTAAGCAAAGAGAGACCCCAAAAGTATTATCAGAAAGTAACAGAGACAATATACAGTAACAATCACCTTACAGGCAATACAATGGCACTAAATTCATATCTCTCAATAGTTACC
>RCUC01159011.1:0-95315 GCA_003697995.1 Taxidea taxus jeffersonii
TTGGGGGGGAGCTTAGGAAGAGGGTGGGTAGAGGAAGTTGGAGAGAGATTCTTAAGCATGTTCCATGCCTAGTATGGGGCCTGATGTAGGGCTCAATCTCACAATGCTGAGATCATGACCTGAGTTAAAATCAGGAGTTGGACACTTAACTAACTGAACCACCGAGGTGCCCCCATATAAGTATATTTTAACTGAAATTTAAGACATTATCTATTTATCTATCTCATGTACATACATTCAAAAACATTTTTGAGGTATGATTTTCACCTTTTTAAATACAAGAAAATGATTTATCAGTTGTGGACAAAAAGTGAGAAGGGATGTAATACTTTTTAAAAAACTATTTAGAAATGATTTGGAATTCACAGAAAAATTTTAGAGTAATACCAAAACCCCATTCAAATTTCTCAAATTACTGTAGTAATAAGCTTTAGGACGAGCACCTGCTCATCATACCTGTTTAGGCTTCCTGGCTCTGGAACAGTTTCTCTGTGTTTTTGGTTTGTTTGTTTGTCTTTGTGACCTTAACATTTACAAAATTACTCGTTAATAATTTTATAGAATATCCCTCCATCTGGGATGATCTGAAGTTTCCCCTTGAGTAGACCCTGTTTTTTAAAAAATTATTTTTTTAAAAATTATTTTTAAAGATCTTATTTATTTATTTGACAGACAGAGATCACAAGTAGGCAGAGAGACAGGCAGAGAGAGAGGAGGAAGCAGGCTCTCTGCTTAGCAGAGATGAGGGTCTCAATCCCAGGACCCTGGGATCATGACCTGAGCTGAAGGCAGAGGCTTTAACCCGATGAGCCACCCAGGTGCCCCATAGACCCTGTTTATATATATTTTTTGACCAGAATAGCAAAGAAGTGATACTGTACTCTTCTCATTGCAAGTTACCAGCTGGAAAATCAATGTTGATTTTTCTCATTACTTGTGATGTTAACTTTGATTACATTACTAAGATGTTACATGCCAGGCTACTCCATTATAAAGTTATTTTTTATTTTCTTTGTAATCAATAAGCGTTTGGTGTGGAAATAATTCAAATGATTTAAAATCTCATTCTTCCCCCATTGATGTTTCTTGCCAGAAGAACAGATAATTGCTGAGATGTGATTTTTAATATTTTTTGCATTGATTAATTGACATTCTACTAAAAGAGAGAAATTTTCTTTCATGTATGTATGCATGTATGTATTTTTATTATTAAAGTGAGATCTTGTGAATTTCTGTCTCAGTTTATGGGTTATAGTTCATTGTTATCATTATTTTTCATTTTTATTTTTTTGTTTTATTAACATATAATGTATTATTTGTTTCAGGGGTACAGGTCTGTCACTATTTATTTTGATGTGCAAATTGTGCTACATCTGGTCACTGAGAGCCTCATCAATGAGGTTTCTGTGTTCTTTTGAAATGTCTCCATTATTTCTTGAGCACATTTTTCCTTCCTGCCATAGCAAGATGTTCTAGGCTCATTTTGCACTTTCCCAGCCCCTTCCCTGAATCAGCCCCTTCTTCAAGAAGTCCTGGTCCCTTTTAGTGATTTAGAAGCCAAGGTCAAGGATTTGGGCAGTAGTCCTTGTTACTAGAGGGATCACTGTTTTCAGACCCCTTTTTTGCCAATAGTATTAGGGAATGAATATATATTATATATCTACATCTCTACACACATACATACATCTATACTTAGATACACATTCACATTTGCACTTTTCCACGTTTATCAATTTATATCGAAAACCATGAGTTTATGCTGGTAGTTCACATTGTAGGCCAATGTCATGCATTCATTCTAACCTTCCTTTTTTCTGTATATGTCAGTGCTTGCCTGACAGTGGAAAACCTGGTTCTTATCTCTAGTATATTTACTATTGACTCAATCCCTCTCCATGCAGCTAAGCCCCCTACCATGCTGGGAAGCTATCTGCCTGGATCCCTCAGGCCTGGCCCAGGACTTTGCTGGGCTACCTCACCCCCTGCTCCTTACTCTCTGTTTTTCTTTTTCCTTATTTTCTTTTAATGTAGGAACTATATATTATAAAGACTAGGAAAGATTTAAACAGACAATAAATATTTTCCAGCATTTTAAAACCTAAAAAAGATAAAGCGAGAATGTCAGGAATAGACTATCAAGTAATAAGGAAGATAAATCCAAAAAATAAGAAAATATTTGGGTTTTTCTATCAAAACAGGTAGTAGGCATATACCCTACAGAACTCAGTAATTAATTGTGTCACATGGATGAGTCTCAGGCCCATTTTTAGGCTCTGTATTATAGTTTGAGGATTGATATTTATGCTCTGTACAAACAGTTTTATTAGCAAACTCAGATTAATGATAGTTCTGTCCAAAATTTATGGATTGTTTAATTGATGGTTGCTAAACTCATTAGGATCTGGTAGCAGTTAAAATAGTATTTATTTGTTGAGTTGAATAAAGTTGACGTACTGTGTTTGTTTTACTTCTTTCATCCCTATTCGTTACCTTACAAAACACATGTCCACTGCATTTTGAAAACAGTCCCAGGTGTCCAAGAGGGGCTTGCAATGCTATCAGGATTCTAGGGCCCTCTTGTAGGAGCCTTCCCTGGTCCTGGTCCTGGTAGGAATGGATGTTTGAATGGCTGCCTGGGTAAAGGCCAACACCTAAGTCTATGTGCAGGACACCCTTTTAAATACAAAAGGAAAACCTAAAATATCATTGAACACATGCTGTTGCCCACTGGGGAAGAAGAGAGGCTGTGAGTGGCAGTATGTCCTCTGAAGCACACCCCTCAGACACCCCAACTATTGAAGAGGTCTGCTGGCCCACAGGGCTCCTCATTTTTGCCCCCAGCACAACCCTTCCTGCTCTCACCTTTGAGGGAAGGCTGGCCTGAGCCAATAGCATCTTTTACATCAGAATGTAGGCAGAATTAAACACAACAACATAGGTTCCCACATGATAGTTATAGGAGTGTCTTGTGGCTTTACTGTAACAGGCCTTAAACTATAAATATATCAAGCATATTAAGAAGAGTAAGGAAGGCTGGAGCAGGTCATGGACACCTCTGCTAATAAAACTTTATACACAAATGATGTGGAGCCCCAGTTGAAAACCACTGCCCTGGAAGATACCAGATTCAAATTAAAGAAGTGGAGCTGTCACCAAGCTGACAATTAAAAATTACCCGAAATTATGGCTGATCGCTCTATATATGTATAAGATATATGTATCGCTCTATATATGTATGAGATCAGCATAGTTGCACCAGGTCTCTGAATAGGAACATATGGACAGCAAGGGCAGTGGCAATTCTCTAGAGACTCTCTGGCAGCACACACTTTCTGAAATATTTATCTTCACTCCATTTTGCTTGTGCAAAGTTAAACTGGGAGGTGATGCCCTTCTTCTGATTTGACAATACTTCCCATATAACTTAATAGTTACATGTCAAATAAACTTAGTTGTTTCCAGCACCTCTCTTTTTATAAGGTGAAAGAACAAATCCTTTATAATTTTCCTAGGACCTTCTTAGAAATCTCAAATACAATTTTCAGTTCAAAAGCCATTATTTAAGATTTGACTTTAGGAAGGCAAAGTATCAGAGGTTGTCAGAAGAGTTGGACTCTTGATTGATATATAATCATGGATTACTGAGAAACAGTATTTGGCTATTTGCTTGACCAAAGTGACAAGAAAAGGATTTAAAGGAAAACATTCAACGTAATATGACTGTAAAGAACTGTAGCTCTTTCAAAAGTGGGAATACTTGGTCTCTTATATAATTAAGGACATGATAAAGTCACCATAAAACAAAGGAAATTCTGATAAGACACAGAATTTTTGCCTTACGGGCTGATTATTCAGAAAGTGAAGGAGAACCTTTTATAATTTCTTAGTAAGAGCTGACCAACAGCCCAAGAAAAATGTGAACAAAACTTCCTTTTGGGAATTGTATAAGTAAACCCATTAAAACTTATCTAGTGTGACCACTGCAAATAAAACTCCCTTTTTGAGAACCTACCACAGATTTCTATAACCATTCAGTATTTATCTAACACTTTCCTTTTTCTCATTCTGGAGCAACCAGTTATTTCACCTTAGGATGAAACTATTCTCTTTCCCTTTAAAAAAAAAAACAAACCTGTATACCTTGCATACAAAGTTGTTCCTCTGTACCTTATTGCTTCTAGTAAAGTCTTATTTACTTATTTAATTATATATTTACATTGATTGTAACTTTTAACCAAAGTGACTTCTTTTTCACAGAAAAAACTAGGAAGCCAATAATTGTGAAGTGTCTCCCACACTCCAGATTTTGCAACAGACTAGCAAATCTCATGAATATACATCTCACAACTTTCTCTGATGGCACAGCTTCCTTATATTGCAACTTCTCAAAGTGGCAAAAATGAACATTCATTAACAGACCTAAATATATGCAGCCTTTCCATACAAATGAAAATAAGCGACAAAATTATATAAACTTAAAATTATGCTTAGCAATTAATGTTACAACATTCTTTTACTTAGAAATAATTTAGGCATCTAATGAATATTTATTAATTGATTTAGTATAAGTCTACATTTTAAATTACCTAAAGATTTTGGAAATTATCTTCAAGCTGACATGCTACAAAAGATACAAAACATAATTATTGTTGAACTAGTTTTTTAAGATAACAATTTGATTGGGTTAAACACAAATTACATTTTTCATTATCATAAATATTTGGTAGAAATAATATTAGCTTATTTGATCAGTAAAGCTGTCTAGGTTTAAGAAGAACATATCCAAGTAGGATAGAAACAAAAGTTTTTACTATACTTACCATTGAAGACATAGTGTTTTTTAATTTTTTAAATTTTTTATAACCATATAATGTATTATTAGCCCCAGGGGTACAGGTCTGTGAATCGCCAGGTTTACACACTTCACAGCACTCACCATAACGCATACCCTCCCCAATGTCCATAACCCCACCACCCTGTTCCTCCCCTCCTCCCCCCAGCAACCCTCAGTTTGTTTTGTGAGATTAAGAGAAAGACATAGTTTTTATTAAATGAATAATATTAAACTAGTCTTAATTTCAAAATATTACCTAAATTATGTGAGCTTCAATTATTAAGACATTTGAATTAGTTTCTGTGAGAATACTTACTAAAAAAGCACTTGTAAATATTGGAAGCTCAATTTTCTTAATTTTTTAGAATTTTTAGAGTTTTAGAAATACTCAATTTGTGTAAGCAGTTATTTACCCCTAAATCAATTAAAGTAGAGTTTCTATAATTTAAGAGATTTTATTATCTAATTTGTTAATATCATCTGGAGGTAGAGAAATGTTGCATACTCATAATTAGAGGTAAAGATCTTTCTGATTATGTATCATAAACATACAACAGGGAGAGAGCTTATAGCTTCAATTCAAAATTTAGTCCTAAATCAAGAGTAAATATAGAATTACAGCCCATTGGTACATATTGAACAGTTGTTCTCTTCCCAATGGGTGTGAATCCTTACTGTTGCCATCCTGAGCCCAGGACTGGGTGCTAAACCCACTTTTGGGTCTCTGGATCACCAGTAAGGAATGGAGCACAGTGAGGCCTGAGAGCCTCCTTACTCAGGAGGAATAAATGGGGGATCAAGTAAAGTCTAGTCATCCAAGTCATGGCACAAAATTTGTGAAAGTTGAAATGCACTGGACAATTAAGGAGATTTTTTTTTTTTAAGATTTTATTTATTTCTTTGTTAGAGAGAGAGAGAGAGAGAGAGAGCGAGCACAGGTAGACAGAGTGGCAGGCAGAGGCAGAGGGAGAAGCAGGCTCCCTGCTGAGCAAGGAGCCCGATGTGGGACTCGATCCCAGGACGCTGGGATCATGACCTGAGCCGAAGGCAGCCGCTTAACCAACTGAGCCACCCAGGCGTCCCAAGGAGATGGTTTTGTTCAGGGTAGCGCAATAGGGAGAAGGTTTATTAGTGAAGAACATTTCACAAAAAAGCAAGGAGGTCTGGGCATTTGTAGAGGCAAGAAGGAAAAGAAGTCATCCACAGTCTTTGGGAGTCACAAGGAAGAGGAGCTGGGTCTTATCTCAGGATATGGAAGAACAGGAGATCCTTTGTGGTTATCCATTTCTCAGAATACGAAAGTCTGTAGGGACTTCTAAACTGCTTTCCAGGAGAACCGTGCTTATATTAAGTTCAACACTGTCATTTATCTTCTAAACAAATGAAGGTATATTAAAAATGGGAACCATTTTCTAAGCTGAGACTCAATTATTTTTTTCATTGATGTTTAAATTACTTGTGATGCTATAAATCTCTTGTGATTAACTCATATACAAATAGAAACAGAATTTTGAAAAGTACTCATCAAATCTGGAACAGCAATTTCTCTGTTGAAACAATGTTCATTTATCTAGAAATTTGTTGCCTCGATTAGACACTAACTCCCTGGGCTGCAGCTGTTCAGGGCGCTGGGCATGCCTGCGTGTCTTCACCGTCTTACTCTGGGTGAGGTGTGGAGAGGCCAGATGTTGATCGAGAGAGAGGAACCAAGAATTTTACAGTTTTGTAATTTGTTATACTCACAGTGCTCTGGAGAGACATGGCATGGGAAGGCACTGAGGTTGATCAGGGGTCAGAGGGACAAAAGGGAACTCTGGGCAAACACTTGTAGAGGTGACCCTCGAACAACAGGGGTTTAAACTGCATGAGGCCACTTATATGCACATTTTACTCAATGCATACTCTATGGTGCCATAAATATATTTTCTCTCCCTTATGATTTTCTTGATAATTTCTTTCATCTAGCTTACTTTATTATAAGAATACAGTACATAATACATATAACACACAAAATATGTGTTAATCAACAGTTTATGTTAAAGCTTCTGGCTAAGAGTAAACTATTGGTAGCTGAGTCTGGGAGAATCAAAATATGTGGCTCTTTAACTGTGCAAGTGGGAGGTTGTGCTCCTAACCCTTGTGTTGCTTCAGGTTTAATGGTATTGAGACTTTTGTAGGAAGGACATGGCAAAGCAGGGTGGCATAACTGACTGGGCAAGTTTGAATAATTTCAGCAGGCGCTGGGGCATAGATGCTGTTCCTAGTTGTCTGGTGCATGTCCCTGAATGATTAGGGCAAATGGATAGGGACTCAAGAGTATGAAGGCCTGGTAGGAAGGTAGTCAGAGAGTGGTCTTAGCTGGCTATTAAAGAAGGGGAAGGGCCTCAAACTGGGTCAATACAGTGGTTAAAAAATGATGTGATCTTGCCCTAGCTTGCCCATTTCCATACATATTCCTTGTGCTGCCCCCCAGTTGCACTGCCTTCCCTTGCTTCCTCCCTAGCTCCTCAAGATGCTCACCAGAACAGCTGCAGCCCAGGGAATTAGTGTCTCCAACAAGATGTCCCCTCCATGGCACCCATCAACCCTCTGCCACTAGGCCTCTTGGACATTAGTGAACAACCCACTTTCTTAATAAAGAAATTACATCGCTGCTTCCTATACTCTAACAGTTGTCTGTCTCATTCTTCAGGAAAAGAAGAAATCTCTTCCTACAATATTTCAAGTTGTCACTTAAATCTTGAGTACACAAGCTGTTGTTCTGGAGGTAGATTTCCCAGGGTAGGTGTGAGAAGGGAAGCAGCCCACGGAAGAAAGAGCCAGAGAGACACTGTTCAATGGTGGTGTGACCAGGGGAGCAAAGGCCTGAAGGAGGAGGTGGCTAAGAAGGAGAAAGGAGAAGGGCAAAAGGAGAAGGTTGGCCACAATGGACCCTTCCTATTTCTCCTGTTAATATATTTTCTAATATCACTCTCCATTTAGGTTCTTCATTTGTTCTTTTAATTTTCTCTTTTCTGTCTTCCTTTTGCAAATGCATTGTTCCTGAGGAAAGTCA
The DNA here is from genome assembly GCA_003697995.1 of Taxidea taxus jeffersonii. Taxonomy (NCBI): domain Eukaryota; kingdom Metazoa; phylum Chordata; class Mammalia; order Carnivora; family Mustelidae; genus Taxidea; species Taxidea taxus. Next base: position 7,890 of record RCUC01159011.1, read on the forward strand.
GGAAGACAGCAGGCATTGATCACCAAATCTTGAATTCTATAGAATTTAGTTTTCCTTCTTTCCCAAAAATTTCTTGAAAGAACAATAGCAAAGCTAGAGGAGCATTAGAAAAAAGTACACATTGATTTTGGTACAGGCTCCCCTAGTTTCCTGTTTGAGAAAACTGAGGGGTGAAGGGCTGCACAGGATAGTGTTTTGTCAGTAACTGAGAGCCAGAATTAAAGAGTTGAACTGATCCCAAGGAAATCCAACTTTATTTTTCCTGCTTCTCCCCACCCCCCACGAAGAGTTTATTCATTATAGAACTTCTTTGTAAAGTGATCTCTGTGTTCTTTTGAGCTTGAAATTATACTCAAATGTTCTTCTGGAATGTTTTCATTTTCCTTTAAGATAATAAATTTATTGACTCTCTGGAACTAAATTAAATTAGGCAACTGGCCAGGAAGGAGCGGGAGATGCTGTACATCACTTCTACCCTAGGGTTATTGCAAGCTGTAACATCTCTGGCTTTGGCCAGTGTGGCCTTGGATAAACTGCACTTTTCTTTTCAAACACACCTCAATGTCATCCATGCCACCTGTAACCTCGAGCAAGTCCCTTAACTTCTTGAAGCATTATTTTGTCCCCCCTATAAAAGGGGGATAATAATAATAGCTAACCCATGGGATTGTCAGGAAAGTTAAAGAGAAAATATAAAATAAATGCCTGGTATATACTGAGTGCTCAAAAAGCTTGGTATGGTTATTAAAATGGAGAGGTCATGTACAGAGTTCACAAGGGAGGAAAACCTGTCACGGTTGAAAATACTGCCTTTGAGGCATTCCATTCAATTATTTTGCTGTTTCCAAAAATCCAAAGTCTAGACAAGAGGAGGGTTTTCTGGTTACATGAAAGTAGAAAACAATAGGAAAGCTGGAGATTTGGCCTGTGAGTGAAGGAAAGGTTGCCTTCAAAATGTCCTGTAGTACCTGTGCCATCACTGCTGGCAGCTGAACTGGTCCCAGAGGATGAACACAGCCTTCTGGGCGAGTCCAGATGCCCTAATTCACTGCTGTAGCTTGGGGTTGGAATTTCTTAGCGGGGTCGGGTGTGTCTAACTCTGAGTCACTGTGGCCAGGACTGACCCAAAGTCCTTTAATCTGTGGATGATGTGTCAAGTCCCTAATAACATTCCTTGGGGTGAACTGGAAACTCCAGGCTGCTGTGCACCTTCTGAGATGTCAGCAGGTTAGAAGGTAAAGGAGGAATCTAAATTTACCCTTTAGCGAATATAAAGAAGATTGAATAGTGCACAGAACAGTCACAGAAATTTTTCAGCTAAAATGGATTTTAATATTTAGAATATTTGTCATGAAAATTAGGATATGGGAATATTAGAGAAGCAAATGTTAAAAATCTTCACCATTAGATTCCATACTCTTTATAAATGAAGCATTTTTATGGATTAATAAGTTTTACAGCTACTTGTATGTCCTGTTCATTGTCACTGAATAAACTCTCTTAAGTGCATCATTTGCTTTGAATTAAATGCACTTTGGATGGCCCATTTATTCACTGGGCTAGATCTTGGGTCACTGTGGTGTCATTTTAGGTCCTCATCCCCAGGAGCTTAGCTTGATGGTAGACAGGCAAGTGAGCACGAGTGACAAAAGTATATGTCCTATGCTGTAATGCAGGCTACTTGGCTTGGGGAGATGGTGAAACCACGGACAGAAAATCACCAGGGGGGTCATGGCATGAGCTTATGGGAAGGTGTTTGGGGTGGAGAAGTGAGCAGACAAAGGGGCTGAACAAAAGGGTTTGTTCAGCTTTCCATTTACATCTGTGACATCTTTCTGCCTCACTGATGTGAAATATTCAATAACACATTAACACACACATCCAGGACATAAGAAGTGGCCCTTCCAGTGGTGTTGTCCTATCCCACCTGTGTTCTTACTTGTGACTGTGCGGCACAGCTCTGACCCCAGCCAGCTGTCTTGTAAAGGGCAGAAAACCTACCACCTTAACCCCCACCCCCGTTGCATCTCCACTTCCTCATATCAGGGAGATCATGTGGTAGTTGAAAACCAGTTCTACCACCTGCTCAGGGGGATGTGTGAAGATGTTGAGCTTCAGTTTTCATTTCTAGGAAATGAAGACAATGCCTCCTGTCTGAAGGATTAAACAGCATAATATGTGTTAAAGCTCTCAAGATTATACACACCCATCCTGCATCACTAATGTAGTTAGGTATACAAGTGACCACATTCTGGACTTAGACTGTCAGTATAATGTCTCATCAATATGGAAACCATGACCCACATTTTACTGTAATGTACAAAACCTTAAGTTTCCCCAGAAGAGTACCCCCAAATTGGCAGCGTTAATGTTAGCATTAATCTAATTTTTCAAGGACTTCTTTCCCAGAATAAGTCACTGTGACTTCACCAAGGACCTTATATGGTGGGAAAGAAGCCCAGACTTCATTCTTAAAGCTGCCAGCCTTTGCTGGCTCATTGCAAATTGAGCAACACTGAGAATCCACAAGAGTCAAACATAGCTGAATATCAACATCCTGGGTTTTTTTCCTATGAGAATATCTGGCTTATCTGGTGATGAGGAAGGAATGCTCTGACCACTGCAGCGGCAAACGCTTGCCCCTGGTACTTACTTGACCTCTGGGTCTCACAACTATGTGAACTCACAGGCTGTCATGAATACCAGACAGCATGAACAGGAAGCATGGCTGCTCTTAGCCTGCTGGGACCTGAGAGGAAAGTGATGCTTTGTAAAAGACCTGCAGACCAAAACCTCAGCTCTAAGAAAAGTTGGTGCTGAGACCAAGAGCTGGGTGGGCAAGGGGGCTGTTTTGGCTTCACGTGTTACTGAATAATGAGAAATTCTCTGAGCCAAATGCACTTGTCCTTGGAATATAACACACAGAGGTGTCAGGTGTAAAGTTGTAAAAAGAACAATCCTTTTTCTGCCAACTTGGGAGACAATTTTACCTTCTAGGTATTGCTATTTCATACTTCTTTGCTCCAGCACTCAGTGTTCATGGTGATGTGTTTGAGGGAGGATGAGAGGGTTGAGACCGAGAAATGTTGCCAGGGAGGGCTTGGACTGCCAAGGAAAGGGCTCCAGGCTGAAGCTAGAGACCCACCATGTGCCCTAGATGAGCACGTGGGCAAGGCTTCCTCAGCTCCAGGCAGAGTAGAAGATCCCAGGTGCTCCAGGTGTGATCCCAGCAAGGAGCTCCAGTGCTTTCAAGGGTGTTTCTGCTTTTGCAAAGCCACAATCTGAGGCAGGCTATTGAACTGAGGTTGGAAGGGATGGCAGGTGTAAGTTATCAAGATAACTTGCAAGCGTGGGTTTACAGAGCTCCACAACTAAGAGCTCCAGTTTAGAATGCCAGACTTAACAAATAAAAATAGTCCATACCAGTTCAATTTGAATTTCAGATAAATGATAACGATTTTTTAATATAGCTGTTCCAAATATTTCATGGGATGTTCTTACATTTAAAAATTAGTTCAAGTTTATGTTGCTCTAAAATCATAATTTAACTGGGCCTCCTGTATTTTCTCGGCCACTATATCCATGATGGGAATTTTACCCTAAAGCTTATTACTCCACTGACCCTTTTTTGCTTGGGTTATCTTTTTCTAGCTTTTATGGTCTTTCTTTGATTGTGTTTTATTTATATGTGTCTCATATAAATAACATGGTGCCTCATCTAAGAATCTATTTTCTTTAATGGGAAAATTGAAATGAATTGCAATTATGTACAAGCATCATATTTCTACCAAATTATTTTCTATGTCTTTTAGTATATGCTTTATCAGTCATACACAATTACATTAGTGATTGTCACCACCCATGCTACTCTAGGAAACTTTGCTGGGCAGTTTCTGAGCCTTTATTACCTGCCAGGCTTGTGTGTTGGTCTCATTCATGTTCCTAACAGAGTTATAAGGTGTTTGAAGTAGTATTACACTCCCATCTAGAGGGAAGGCTGAAGGAGTTTGGAGCCTCCAGGCCATGCAGTAGAAGACCGCACTGCCATGAGCAGGATGTAGAACTTCCACTTGATGCCAGCTCCCTCTTACATGTGAGCTCCTGTCCTGGTCATCTTCACTTACTCCACTTCAGGGGAGCTGGGCCTGAGTAATGACTTAGGGTCTGGCTTGGGGCTGGCCTGCTGTTCTGTGACCAGAGGGATAGTTCGGGCAGGATCTTGTCTCCATGCTTCTAGAAGTTCTCATACCACCTTCACACTCTCAGAGTCTTGCTAATTGCAGACCTCAGCAGGTTAGAGTAGGGCTTCATTCTCCTGTTATTTCATTTCTTAGGAAACAGGGATAGAGAAATGTGTCAGCACAGACAAGGTTAAATTTTTCACTAAGCCGTTGTAATATCAAAAAAATTTGCCATAACTTACTCTATTTAAGCAAATTTTTAAATTGTTATTTTTAAAATGTGTTTAAAACATTTAAAAATATTTAAAAAATCACACATTTTTATTAACACATTGTTTTGCTGGAACTTCTATAATACAATGTAGCACTTAAAACATTTAATATTGCAACATTTTTCTCAAGAGGGAATTCCCAAGATTGGCTTTTTCACTAGCCAATTATAATTTCGACAAAGATCTGTCTTAGCCCAATTATCAGACACATAATGTGATTCTGCCTTCTTCCTGGTGGCCAGAGACTATTTTCAGACACATCTGCTGTGTTTTCCTGCTGATGCCACAGAATGGTCAGAGAATGGCACATCAAGAGACACAATTTATAATGAAAAATTGCAGGGGAAAAGTTCTTGATTGAAAAGGGGATTTCTCATGTTTATCTACTTTGGCTAAATCTTACATTGGCTCAAACTTGGATCTGTTGGCTGTTGTGTGTGGTGTTTCTAAAGCGAGTTGGCTGATGAATCCCATCTCAGCAGTGATTATGATGGGAAAGTATGTCTGTAGCAGTCACTAAGAACTCTGGGCTTTATTTTCATTGGACAAGATCTAAAATGGGTCATTCCCCAAAGTATTGCAATAATAGATAAGATCCAGAGGAAGATCTTTACCTTGAGAGGCTGCATAGCTGACTGAGGAAAGCGGGCTGTGGAGGAGGAGGCCTGGCTTGGGTCCCTGCTCTGCTGCCCAGCAGCCTGTCACTCTGACTTGCAGTTTCCCCTTGGAGGAGCAGGCTAAGTAACAGCATTCATCTCTCGGCATGGGGAATTAAGTCAGAGAAATTGGGCCTTATATAATTGACCTATTTTATTTTATTTCTTTTTTTCTTTTCTTTTAATTTTTTTTTTAAATTTTCTCAGCATTCCAGGACTCATTGTTTATGCACCACACCCAGTGCTCCATGCAATATGTGCCCACCTTAATACCCACCGCCAGGCTCACCCATCCCCTCTCTCTCCTCCCCTCCAAAATCTTCAGTTTTGGAATACGACTGAAAAGATGAAAATTAAAAAAAAATTCTGAAAAAGGAATTGATAAGGAGAAAGGGGAACCCTCTTACAGTGTTGGTGGGAACGAAAGTTCATGCAACCACTTTGGAAAACAGTGTGGAGATTCCTCAAAAAATTGGAAATAGAGCTACCTTATGACCCTGTATTTCACTCTTGGGTATTTACCCCAAAGATACAGATGTAGTGAAAAGGAAGGCCATCTGTACCTCAATATTCATAGTAACAATGGCCACAGTTGCCAAACTGGAAAGAACCGAGATGCCCTTCAACAGATGAATGGATAAAACTATGTGGGCTCTGAGAAACAAACTGAGGGTTTTGGAGGGGAGAGGGGTGGGGGGTTGGGTGAGCCTGGTGGTGGGTATTAAGGAGGGCATGGAACACTGGGTATGGTGCATAAACAATGAATTTTGGAACACTGAAAAAAATAAAATATAATTAAATTAAAAATATAGAAGTTTGTTGAATAAAGAAAAAAAAAAAAAAAGAAAAAGGAGGGAGAGAATGTGATCAGACCGGATACTAGAACAAAGCCATATGCTAGATTTAGGGTGTATTTTACTCTGCTAGAAGAAACTGTATCCCAAAATTTTGAAGAAAAAAAAACATATGTATACAAAAAATAAGGTTAAATACAACGAAGGGATAGAATGTGAGTATAACAATGAAAATTTAAAAAGATTTTTAAAAAAGTATTGATAAGATAAAATAGTTAAAAGAAAGCTTAAATAAGAAGGAGGAAAAACTTTAAAAAATAAAATAAGAAAAAATAAAATTTAAAAATAAAATTTAAAATATTTAACTTTGAAAGGCTAAAGAATCATGGGAAAAAAGCCAAGAATTCTAGGTGCTGCATTTCCCTAGCTCTGGAGTTCTGTGGTTCTCATTGATCAGTAAACTTGGCTGGATATTCTTATTGATCTTCTAGGGGAGGGGCCTGTTGTAGTGATTCTCAAATGTGTTTTCCTGAGGCGGAATTGCACCTCCCTCGCCTGGGGCCAGGCTAAGTAATCTGCTCTGTTTTGCTCTTGGTAGCTTTTGTTCCCTGAATACTTTCCGTACATATTTGGAGGAGGAGAATGAAGATGGCAGCCTCCCAATCTCCAGCCTGGAGGAGATGAGAACTCAGGGCTCTGTTCCTCAGTGCACCCTCAGAAAAAGGCAGTCAATCACTCCTGTCTCCCTGGTCTCTGGCCATGCTCCGTGCTCACCTGGCTTGTGACCAAGGGTTTCTATCTCTGGCACACAACCCCCTTTGGAGTCTCCAAACCCAGCTGATTCCTACAGCATGCTCCTGTGCCACTCCTCCCAGTGGAGGAAGGGTGGGGAGGGTCTCCCCGGATCTGCCACTTGTCGGGTTCCTGCTCGAAGAGCAGTGGTCTATGTCAGGAATCACAACTTAAGTTAACCCCAAGCTGAGAGACGACTCCTTAGCTCTGTCTCTGCAGCCAGCTTCCCTGCTCTGATACCTGTGAGCTCTGCTGCACTCAGACATCCCCTGGTCTTTCTGTGACCTGGAGGGAACTGAGACCTGAAGGCTCCACCTCCCACTTAACCTCCGGAACAATGTCCCTCAGTGCAGCAGACTTCTAAGAGTTCTGATTTTGCACTCCACTGCTCTAATGCTTGCCAGGAGCCGGCCCCTCCCCCTGTGGTCTATCTTCCCACATATCACCTCAGATTCACTTCTCCGCACATCCTACCTTCCAGAAATTGGTTGCTTTTCTGTTCCTAGAATTGCTGCTATTCTTTTCTTCTATCTCCTGTTGAGTTTGTAGGTGTTCAGAATGGCTTGATAACTATCTAGCTGAATTCCTGAGACCCAGTGAAATTTAGGCCTCCTACTCTTCTGCCATCTTGCTCCTTCCTCAGACCCTTGGTTTAAATGGCACTATTTCAAGTTCTTCTAAGGCATTTTCTCAGGCTAGACCTTCTATATATTTCTCTGAGGACAGTTATGCAGCCATGGCTGAATAAAAGAGCCAAACACCCATGACCTAGCTTGGTAAGCTCCCTTACATGCTTCAATCCCTTGGCCACTATTTCCTCCCTTTTGCGATTAGTTTGTTATTATAGACATCAAGTAGTCACTTTCAGTGACTTGATGGTATTTAAATGCATGAGCATCCCTAAGGGATTTGTAAACTTAGTTCATTAAAACAGAGATATATTTTGTCAAATATATATGACATATGTATGTATCATATATGTTTATACCTATATGTATATGTGTGTTTATATCTATGTTTGTCAATATAGGTATAGACAATATAGACACAGAAAAGGATTAGTGAGAGAGATAGAGACTCATTTTAAGGAGTTGGCTCAGGCTATTGGGAGCTGACAAGTCTGAAATCCTCAGGGCGGACTGGTAAGCTGGAAAAGTAGGTATACAGCTTAAATTCAAACGCAGTCTACTTGCAGAATTCCTCCTTTCTCAGAGGAACCTCAGCCTTTACCTTTAAGACCTTCAACTGATTGGATGAGGCCCACTATAGGGGGTAATCTGCTTTACTCAAACTCTGCTGACTACAATGTTAACCACATCTAAAGAAACTTTCACAGCAACATCTAGACTGATATTTGACCAAAAAGTTGGCACTGTAGTCTAGCCACGTTAATACATAAAACGAACCACCATTATATATGTTCTCAATAAAACATTAGAATGTATTGAGCACTTTAGTTTCTGCATTAGTTTCCTAGAGCTGTTATAACAAATGACCATAAGCTTGGTGGCTTAAAACAATAGAAATTTATTCTCTTATACTACAGAAGACTGGAAGTCCAAAATGAAGGTGTTAACCCCTCTGGAGGTGCCAAGGAAGAATCTTTCTTGGCTTCTTTCTCTGAGAAATCCTTGCCTTGCTTGGATTGGGCTGCACCAGTCCTGTCTCTGCCTGTCATTTCATGGTCTTCTCTCCTATGTGTCTGTCTGTGCATCTCCTTGTCTCATAAGTCATTGGATTCAGGGCCCACCCTAATGCAGTATGACTTCATCTTAACTAATTACATCTGCAGAAGTCTAATCTCCAAATAAATCCACATTCTGGAGTTCCAGGTGGAATTTGGGGGTGGGTACTATTTACTCCAGTAGAGTTTCTATTGGTAGTGTGAGTAGTTGGCACAGTTTTGACTAAACACTTACTTCTTCAATCCCTCTATCCTTTGCTAATGGGCAAGGAGTGTGTTTATTCTTAGGGACTTTGCATCCACATACTTTACATATCAAGGTGTTCAAGAGATATTTGACAAATGGGTAAATAACATTACTGAATTGTCCACATTTTCCTATATTGACTTGGATAATATATTTACTCATAGAAACTAAAGACAACAGTACTTTTGATTTCATTTTTTTTCATGCTTTCTTCTTATAGTAAGAATTCATTTTAAATTAAAGGTCGATTCTATGGGTAATTCAATTTACAGATATAAGTGCTTTGCCCCTGACTTTGAATGGTGGAACTCAGAATCCCACAGGTTTCACCTTCACTACAGCCCTGCTTCAGCTAAGTATCCGGAAGGCGTCCCCAGCTGACATTCCTGCCCCTCTTACATTTCCTGTGGAACATACTTACTAACATGCCAGGCCCCACCCTTCAAAGCTTCCTCTTGCCATTTCTTGGTCATGGCCCTGTGCTTGTGAAAGTATGATAAGAGGTCTGAATGAGCAGCCCTTAGAGTGGGGAGAGCAGCTGGCGTGAAGGTCTTCTTGGGGAAGTAGAGGCAGGAGGCTCCCAGGGGCCGCAGACTCTGCTTCAGGGAGACGTGTCTTGGGAGGGAGTGGGAAGGGAGCTTCAGAGTGACTCTGTATGGAAAGAACCCATGTCAGATTGGATATGAAGTGGGTGGCCTGTGATGAGCAGCAGGCCCTGGAGACCAGGTTAGGGCAGTGGGAAACCATTGAGTAAATTAGCTGTGAGTGGCATGATTAGGTGTGCTCAGAAACTCCCTTCCTCTACAGCCCTCTTCCAGCTCCAGTTCTCAGACTCTGCTCAGGAGCTTGGCTGCCTTTAGTCAGTAATGAAATGCTTTTCATTCTTTGGGAGCAGCTTTTACTTGATTCCTGTTTTTACCTCAGCCCTGTCCTGTTCTCCCCTCCCCCCCATGAAATCTCAGAAGAATTTCACTTGTCACTTGACATGTGACCTCATGTGAGGGCCTCCAAAGAGGGGATCCCTGATGTCTGTGTCCTCTGTTCTGTGTCAACCATTGAGCAAATGGTAAGTGCAGAGGCAGGGATTGCATCTGCTTTTTCATCACTATATTGGACCAGAAAGCCTCATGTATATTAAAATCACAAAAATGTTTTTTTTCTTGAATGAAGGAATGAATGAATAGATGCTTGGAGAATATTGAGGTATTAGCCAGGGCCCACTCATCATAGCAGCTTCATGAGATAAGGGGTTTATGGCAGCGGTCTGACCTTACACAGTGGTGGGAAGAATTGGGGTCTTACTAGGAAGTGAGGAATCCCCAGGCATCAACAAACCCTCTGACCAACAAGGCCAGCATATCCAGCCACCAAAGTGAGACTGCACAGGTAGCTCTGGGAGAGGGGGTCCACATTGCCTCTATGTAACTGCTGCCTTGTGTGTCCCAACCAGTAGGCTTAGGGATTGTGTTTGGTTTGGTGGGGTGAGAAGTCAAGACAGACAGCTGGACTGTGTGGGGACAGCCTAGACCTCCCGGAACACTTCACATCTGTCCTTCACCACATCTGATCGGGAAAAGCCTTCAGAGAGCTCTGTTTTTCCTTTCTAAATCTTGCATAGGTCATTTTGGCCAATCTAAACTGGAACATTCAGGAAAAAAAATTCAGGAAAATGTAGTCTTTACCTTGATAGAACACAGTCCACCATACCTGGCACAGGTGAGAAGCTATCATCAAATTCTTTACAGAAGGTAAAATATTATTATTACTATATCATCATAAGAGCTAACATAGTACTTCTAACGTGCCATGTGCCAATAGTTTAACACTAAGTAATTAACATGAATCTCAACTTTTTAGTCACATTTAATATCAGAATTCTTGTAGCTTTCCATGATATTTTATTGGTTTAATTATCTTTTTTTTGGCATATCCAAATCTGGGATAACATTAAAAAATAATACTTATATTAAGATATAACTCATATACCATATGATTCCCCTTTCAAAGTATACAATTCAGTGGTTTTTAGTATATTCACAGCATTGTGTGACATCACCACTATCTAATTCTAGAACATTTTCATCAACCCCAAAAGAAACCCTTCCTCCCTTCACCCAGATGGAAAACCACTAATCTACTTTCTATCTCTGTAATTTGTCCATTCTGGATATTATATATATATGTATATATATATATGTACATATATACACATATATAATATATATTATATTGTATACACATATATACGTATATATACCATATATACATATATACACGTATATACATATATACATAAAATATGTGGCCTTTTGTAAGTGACTTCTTTCACTTAGCATGTTTTCAATGTTATCCATAGTGTGGCATATATCAGTACTTCATTCCTTTTTTTGTGGGTGAGTACTATTCTATTGTAAAGATATACATTTAATCATACATTCAACAGTTGATAGACATTTGGATTATTTCCACATTTTGGCTATTGTGAGTGATGTTGCTGTGAACTTTTATGTACAAGTTTTATGGGTACTTACATCTCATTGATATATATTAGGAGTGGAACTGTTAGGTCAAAGATAACTCAGTTGTTCAAGATTTCAAGGAACTATTGAGTTATCATCCCAAATCGTCCATACAGACAGAGTATGAAGTTTCCAATTTCTCCACATCTTTGTCAACACTCATCATTGTCTGCCTCATTGGTTTTACCATTCTAGTGGTTGTGAAATGGTATCTCATTATGATTTTGATTTATATTTTCTTTATAACTAGGGATGTTGAGTATCTTTTCATGTACTTACTGGCCATTTATATATTTTTTTTGGAAAAAATCTATTTGGACTTGTCTTATTACTATATAGTTGCAAGAATTCTTTGTATATTATTTGGAAAAGTGTCTGCTCATATCTTCTGCTCATTTTTTTTTCACTTGATTATTTGTTTTTTGGGTGTTGAGTTTGGCAATGTCCACAAAAGCCAGACTGTGGAAAGAGCCAAAATGCCCGTCAGCAGATGAATGGATAAAGATGTGGTCCATATACACAATGGGATATTATTCAGCTATCAGAAAGGATGAATACCCAACATTTACATCAACATGAATGGAACTGGAGGAGATTATACTAAGTGAAATAAGTTAAGCAGAAAAAGACAATTATCATATGGTTTCACTTACTTGTGGACCATAAGGAATAGCATGGAGGACATTAGGAGAAGGAAGGGGAAAATGAAGGGGGGAAATCAGAGGGGGAGCCTAAACCTGAGAGACTATGGACCCCAGGAGACAATCCGAGGGTTCCAGAGGAGAGGGGGGGAAGGGAATGGGTTGGCCTGGTGATGGGTATTAAGGAAGACATGTATTTCATGGAGCACTGGATGTTGTTAAGTTCAATACACCTATTTCTTCTTTTGTTGATTACGCTTTTGGCAATCACATTCCAGACATAGTCAACACAAGGAAAGAAAGGCATGGCATGCCAGACCCACAGTCATGAAGATTTACTCTTACATTTTATTCTAAGAGTTTTATAGTTTTGACTCTCACAGTTAGATATATGATCCATTCTGAAATGATTTTTGTATGTTGTGAGGTAAAGATCAACTTTATGTTTTGCACATATGTATCCAGTCCTAGCAGCATTTGTTGAAAAAATAATTTTTTCCAGCATTGGATTGTTTTGACACCTTTATCAAAAATCAATTGACCACAGATATATGGGTTAAATTCTGGAGTCCCAGTTCTATTCCATTAGTTTATATGTCTATTCTTATGCCAATTCCACACTTTTTTGGTTACTGTAGCTATGCTGTTCAGTTTTAAAATCAGGAAGTGTGAGTCCTTTAATAGTGTTCTTTTTCTTCAATACTGTTTTGGCTATTTGGGATCTCTTGCAATTACATATAAATTTTGTGATGGACTTGTCAATTTCTTCAAGAAATCAATCCAGAATTTTGTAAAGGATTGTGGTGAATCTAAAAGTCAATTTAGGGGATATTGCTACCGTAACAATATTAAACCTGTTGACCTATGTTCATGAGACATCTTTCCCTTTACTTAGATTTTCTTTATTTTCTTTCAACATTTTGTAGTTTTCAGTATACAAATTTTGGGGCTCTTTTATTAAGTTTATTCCTAATTTTTTTGTTTTTGATACTATTATACATGCAATTGCTTTATTATTTTCATGTTTGATTATTAATTGCTATTATATATAAATGCAATAGATTTTTGTATATTGTTCTGGCATCCTGAAATGTTGCTGAACTCATTTATTAGTTCTCTTCATCTTTTCCTCAGGATTTTCTTTATATAAGATTATGTCACCTGTGAATACAAATAGTTTTATATCTTTTCAATTCTGGGTATTCATTTCTTTTTCCTGCTTAATTGCCCTGGCTAGAACCTCCAGTATAGCACTGATGAAAGTGGTGACAATGGACGTCTTTATCTTGTTCTTGATCTTAAGAAGGCATTCTGTCTTTAACTATTAAGTATGATTTTTGTTGTGAATTTTTCATGGATGCCATTTGTCAGATTGCAAAAATCCCCTTCTATTGTTAGTTTTTGAGCATATTTATCATAAAAATACATTGGATTTTTTCAAGAGCTTTTTGTATACCCATTGAGCCAATCATGTGCCTTTTGTCCTTTATTTGATTAATATGGTGTATACATGAATGTATTTTTGGATGCTATCTCAACATTGCATTCCTGGGATAATTCCCACTTGGTCATGGTGTGTAATACTTTTTACATGTGTCTAGATTTGATTTGCTAGTATTTTATTGAGTGTTGTGTCTATTTTCATAAGGGATATTGGCCTACAGGTTTCTTTTCCTGTGATATCCTTGTCTGGTTTTGGGATGAGTGTAATGCTTGTGTCATAGAATACATGGAAGTTTTTCCTCCTCTCCTATATTTTTGGAAGAGATCATGAAATATTAGTATTAATTCCTTATTAGTTGATTGGCAGAAATTACCAGTGAAGCCATCTGATTCTCAAATTTTCTCTGTGGGAAGATTTGAAATTACTAATTCATTGTTTTGTTATATGTCTGTTCAGATTATTGATTTCTTTTTGAGTCAGTTTTGGTAATTTGTATCTTTCTAGGGATGTATCCATTTCCTTTAGATTATCTATTTGCTGTCATATGGTTATTTATAGTACTTTCTCATAATCTTTTTAATTCCTGTAATGTTGGTAGTGATGTGCCCTCTTCACTTTTGACTTCAGTAATTTGAATCTTCTCTTTTTAATTCTTGGTCTAGCTAAATATTGTCAATTTGATTTCAAAGAAGCAAATTTTGGTTTTGTTGATACTTACATATTTATATATTGGTTATAAATTTTTCTTTGAGCACTTTAGTGCTCAGCTTTAGTGGCATCCCATAAGTTTTGGTATGTTATGCTTCTGTTTTCATTCATCTCAAAATATTTTCTATTTTTTTCTTATTTTTTTTCTTTGACTCATTTTTTACTTATCCAGTGTGATTTAATCTCCACATTTTTGTGAGTTTCCCAAATTTCTTTTGTTATTGATTTTTAATTTGATTTTCTTTTCTTAGATTACATAGTTTTGATGATTTTAATCTCTTTAATGAATATTGTTTTATGACCTGACATGTGGTCTATACTGGGGAAATTTCCATAAGGATTTAAGAAAAAATGTGTATCCTGCTGTTGCTGGGGTGGTTTGTTAGGTCCAGTTGGTGTGTTTAAGTCTCTCATTTTCTTGTTGATGTTATGCCTAGTTGTTCACTCCATTATTGAAAGTGAAGTGTAAAAATATTCAACTATTATTGTTCAACTGATTTCTCCTTTTATTTTTTTTCAGTTTTTGCTGGATTTATTTTGAGGCTTTGCTGTTAGTTGCATATATGATCATAATTGCTATATATTCTTGATGAAGTGATCATTTTATCACTATAAATTTCTTTTATTTCAGTAAATATTTTTGACTTAAAGTCTAGTTTGCCTGAAAATATGTGTGGCCTCTCTAAATCTTTCTTGGTTATTATTTGCACATTATATATTTTTCCATCCTTTTACTTTAAATCTATTTGAATCTAAAGCATGTCTCTTATAGATAACATACAACTGGATCATGTTTTCTTAAAATCCATTCTACCAATGTCTCTCTTGTGATTGGAGTGTTTAATCTACTTGCATTTAATGTAATTAGTGGTAAGGTAGACTTTACATCTTTCATTTTGATATTTATTTTCTCTATGTCTTATGTGCTTTTTGTTCTTCTGTTCCTCTATTGTGTTAAATGGATATTTTCTCTTATTCCATCTTCATGTCCTTATTTCTTTTACCATATCTATTTTCTCTGTGATTGTTCTAAATTAAATTAACATCATAACATATAAGAAATACACCAGTTTAACTTCAATGGAATACAAAATCTTTGCGGTATAATTCTATTTATTCCACTCTCCTCTGTGCTATTACTGCATACAAATTACATTTTTTTCTTTTTTTTATTATGTTATGTTAGTGACCATAGAGTCCATCATTAGTTTTTTATGTAGTGTTCCATGATTCATTGTTTGCATATAACACCCTGGGATCCATGCAATATGTGCCTCCTCAATACCCATCATTGGGCCAAACCATCCCCCTCTGAGGAACTCCCCTCCCCTCTGAAGCCCTCGGATTTTTCCCGATGTCCATAGTTTCTCAGGTTTCATATCCGCCTCTGATCCCCCCCTTCATTTTTCCCTTCCTTCTCCTAATGTCCTCCATGCTATTCCTTATGTCCACAAGTAAGTGAAACCATATGATAATTGTCTTTCTCTGCTTAAGTTATTTCATTTAGCATAATCTCCTCCAGTTAAATTCATGTTGATGTAAATGTTGGGTATTTATCCTTTCTTATGCCTGAGTAATATTCCATTGTATATATGGGCCACATCTTCTTTATCCATTCATTTGTTGAAGGGCATCTTGGCTCTTTCTACAGTTTGGCTATCATGGACATTGCTGCTATGAACATTGGGGTGCATGTGGCCCTTCTTTTCACTACATCTGTATCTTTGGGGTAAATACCCAGTAGTGCAGTTGCTGGGTCATAGGGTAGCTGAATTTTTAAATTTTGAGGAAATCCACAGTATTTTCCTGAAGTGGCTATACAATCTTGCATTCCCACCAACAATATAAGAAAGTTACCCCTTCTCCACAACTTCTCCAACATTTGTTGTTTCTTGCCTCATCAATTTTTGCCATTCTAACTGGTGTAAGGTGGTATCTCAATGAGGTTTTGATTTGAGTTTCCCCAATGGCTAATGATGTTGAACATTTTTTCATGTGACTGTTAGCCATTTGTATACCTTCTTTATAGAAGTGTCTATTCATGTCTTCTTCCCATATTTTGACTTGATTATTTGTATTTTGTGTGTTGAGTTTGAGAAATTCTTTATAGATCTTGGATACCAGCCCTTTATCTGTAGTGTCAGTCTGATTTCAAGCTGTATTATAAATCTGCAATCACCAAGGCAGCATGGTACTGGCACAACACCAGACACATAGATCAATGGAACAGAATAGAGAGCTCAGATATAGACCCTCAACTCTATGGTCAACTAATCTTCAATAAAGCAGGGAAAAAATATCCAACAGAAAAAGACAGTCACTTCAATAAATGGTGCTGGGAAAATTGGACATCTATAAACAGAAGAATGAAACTCGACCATTCTCTTACACCATACCCAAAGACAAACTCTAAATGGATGAAAGACCTCCATGTGAGACAGGAATCCATCAAAATTCTTAAGGAGAACATAGAGAGTAACCTCTTTGATATCGGCCACAGCAATGTCTTTCATTACACATCTCCAGAGGCAAGGGAAACAAAAGCAAAAATGAACTTTTGGTACTTCATCAAGATAAAAAGTTATTTGAAATCTTACTATTTGCGATGACATGAATGGAACTAGAGGGTATTATGCTTAGCAAAATAAGTCAATCGGAGAAAGACAACTATCATATGATCTCCCTGATATGAGGAAGTGGAGATGCAACGGGGGTGGGGGTTAAGGGGGTAGGAAAAGAAAAATGAAACAGGATGGGATCAGGAGGGAGACAAACCAAAAGAGACTCTTAATGTCATAAAACAAACTGAGGGGGGTGGGGGGGAGGGGGGTTGGGAGAAGGTGGTGGGGTCACATTATATGTTTAAATAAAAATAAAATTTAAAAAAAGATAAAAAGTTCTGCACAGCAAAGGAAACAGTAAACAAAACAAATTACATTTTTATACATTATAAGCCCACCAACACAGTTTCATAATAATTGCTTACAATTATCTTTTAAGCTAGCTGGAGAAGAAAAGAGCTTCAAACAAAAATATATTTATACTGCCTATTATGCTTACGGATGTAGTTCCTTTTCATGTGCTCTTTATGTCTTCATATGCATTTGAATTACCATCTCAGACTTTTTTGTTTGTTTGTTTGTTTTTTCATTTCAGTTTGAAACACTTAGTATTTCCTATAAGGCAGCACTGCTAGTGACAAATTTTATTTGTTATTATCTAAAGTTATTGTTTATCTGGAACGTCTTAATTTCTCCTTCGTTTTTGAAGAATAGTTTTGCTGAATAGAGAATTCTTGGCTTATATTTACTTGCTTTCAGTATTAAATTTCCACTGTTCTCTTGCCTTCATATGTTATGATGAGATGTCAAATATATATATATATATGTATATATATATATATATATTTAGTTTCAGAGGTAGAATTTAGCAATTCATCATTTTCATATAACACCTAGTGCTCATTACATCAAGTGCCCTCCTTAATGTCCATCGCCCAGTTATCTCTTACCCCCCATTCCCCTCCAGCAACCCTCAGTTTGTTTCCTTGAGTTCAGCATCTCTTATGGTTTGCCTCCCTCTCAATTTTTTTTAATTTTTTTTTTACTTTATTTAAGCTTTATTTAAACATATAATGTAACCCCACCACCCTCACCCAACCCCTCTTCCCCCCACCCTCCTCAGTTTGTTTTATGACATTAAGAGTCTCTTTTGGTTTTTCTCCCTCCCGATCCCATCTTCTTTCATTTTTACTTTTCCTACCACCTTAACTCCCACCCCCGTTGCATCTCCACTTCCTCATATCTTATTTTATTTTCCCTTCCCTTCCTCCATATTCATCTGTTTTGTTTCTTAAATTCCACATAAGAGTGAAATCATATGGTATTTGTCTTTCTCTGTCTGACTTATTTTGCTTAGTATAATATCCTTTAGTTCCATCCATGTCATTGTAAATGGCAAGATTTCATTCTCATTGGCTGAGTAATATTCCATTCTATATATATACCACATCTTTATATAAAGGGCTAGTATCCAAAATCCATAAAGAACTTATCGAACTCGACATGGACAAACCAAAAAATTCAGTCAAGAAATGGGAAGAAGACATGAATAGATATTTCTCCAGAGAAGACATACACATTGCCACCAGACACAAGAAAAAAAAAAATGCTCAACATCACTCAGCATCAGGGAAATATTGAGATACTACATTGAGATACTACCTCACCCTTGTCAGAATGGCAACATCAATGATATTTTTGCTGATGGCTTCCTTCTACATGATGAGTCGCTTTTCTCTTATTGCTTTCAAGAGTCTCTCTGTCTTTGGATTTTGATAGTTTGATAATGTCTAGGTTTAGAGTTCTTTGAGTTTATTCTATTTGAAGTTTGTTGAGCTTTTTGGATGTGCAACTTAATGTTTTTCATCAGATTTAGGAAGTTTTCAGCCATTATTTCTTCAAGTATTTTTAATGCCTGTTTCACTCTTTTTTTTCCTTCTGGGACTCCCATTATGTATATGCATATGCATACTTGATGATGTCCTATAGGTCTCCCATTATGCATATACATACTTGATGATGTCCTACAAGTCTCCAAGCCTCTTTTTTATTCAATTTTTCTTTTTATTCCTCAGAATGGATCACCTCAATTGAGCTGTTTTGAAGTTTACTGATTCTTTCTTTGATTAACTGAAAATTTCTCTTGAGCCCTTCTGTCATATTTTTCAATTTATTGATTATGTATTTCAATTCCAGAATTAATTTCTTTCTTTTAAAAAAAATCTATTTTGGGGGATTTACTTATTTGATCAGATGACATTCTCAGACTTTCCTTTAGTTCTTTAGATACGGTTTCTTTTAGTTCTTTGAATATATTTATCATGGGAATTGTCAGATATATATATATATATATATATATTCTATTGACCTATTGTCCCACTTTTTTCCCTGAGTATGGGCCATACTTTTCTGGTTTTGTTTTTTGTTTTGTTCGTGTGTGTGTGTGTGTGTGCACGCACATGTGTGTGTATGTGTGTACCTTTTGTTCTTGTTGAAAACTGCATCTTTTTTTATATAATTTCAACCCTAGAAGTCAGAATCCCTTTCTCTCTTTCCCCAGGATTTCTTGTTTTTGATTTTTCTTTTAGTGACTATCCTGAAATAATTCTATAAATTCTGTATTTTTTGTCAAGTTTGACTGCTAAAATCTGGTCCGTTAGCTTAGTGGTCAGCTAATGATTGGACTGAGATTTTCTTATATACCTCCAACCAGTAAGTCTTTCACTATTTGCTGAGGGCCTCTGTGTGGATGTTGGAGCATACTTTCAAATTCTGGCAGTTTATGACTCAGCCTTACGTTTCATTTTTTACTTGCGTAAGGCCTTTAGATTTCCAGGGTTTAGATAATAGGATTCTGAGCATGCACACAGCAGCTCTGTATATCACATAGTTTTCTCATTTCCCAGCAACATGTCAGAGCTTTTCAAAACTGCTAATAGACATCTCATTCTTCACATCTCATTTTTAAGGTTTACAAGTAGCATATTGTTTGCCCCAACTGGTACCCTTCTGTCAGGAAATACAATGTTAAAAAATTGCTATTGATTATTTTCAACAAAGATCTTGGACATAGGACTATTCTCATAGAGTAAGCATTAAGTCAGACAAGATAAAAACAAACCCTGGGAATGGGGATTTTTTTTTTTTTTTTTTTTTTTTAGAGAACTGGCAGACAAGTCAAATAGTGACACTTAACTGGTAAAAGTACTTTTTGGAGCACTCCAAACCCATTTTTTTCCCTCCGGTGTCTATCAGGCTTCTGGTTTTCACAGCAAATGAAGTTATAAAGTTGGCAATTTCAATCTTGCTACAGAGCTTAGAAAAAAAGATGTGAATGGCAGAATAATGAGCCATTACCTCAAATGTTCACTTAATATACAGAACATGTGAATATGTTATGTTGCATGGCAAAGGGAAATTAAGTTTGTGGATGGAATTAAGTTTGACAGTTAGCTGACCTTAAAGATTGTCCTGAACTGTCTGTATGGGTGCAGTGTAATTACAAGAGTCCTTAAAAGGGGATGAGGGAGGTAGAAGAAAAGGTTTGTGTAATGTGATGTCAGAAGGGCTCAACCCTCCATTGTTGACTTTGAGGTTGGAAGAAGTTATGAGCCAAGGAACGAGAACAGCCTGAAGAAGTTTTAGAAGGCAAGGAAACAGATTGCTTCCCAGATCCTCCAGGAGAAATGCAGTTCTGCTACCATCTTGATTTTAGCCCAGTGAAACCCATGTCAAACTTCTGAACTACAGAAATGTAAGATGATAAATGTGTGTCATTTTAAGCCACTAAATGTGGCTTAAATTTGTTATAGCAGCAACAGAAAACTAATACAAAGGAGATTGGAGTAGAATAAATTAAAAATGCTATGAAGTTCACTGTTCTTACTGAGATTTAGCTATTTTTCTTTAATAAACAGTCCTTGGATAATTATAATTCTTTGGATAATTTCCAGAGTTCTGAAAAGGTTGATGTTGAATTTTTTTCTAGTGTTATTGTTGCTTTTATGGAAGAGTGGATCTTTGGATGTCTTTATTTGTCTTCCCGAATTGCTTTTATCAAGACAACAGTTTTGAAATGGTGCTTGTTCAAGTCCTAGGAAGTCTGCAGAGAGTTTCCAAATGTCATTCATTATAGGAGACCAAGAGATAGCCAAGTAAGACCCCAGGCCTTTATCTAAAAAGTTTAAGCTAAAGTAATTCTGTTTTTCCATTTAATATATTGGGTTTCCATTTAAATTTTATTTGAAATATTTGTTTATTGAAGAAAACAAATTTTAAAACCCTGTTCTCTCCTCTTTCCCTAACTTTTCACTCAATTTTTACAATCACAAATGAGAGATATTAAAAAAATTGCAGGATGGTCACTTTCTTTGTGGAGGGCCATGCTTACTCAGCATGAGTCATTACATTGTTGTAAGGAGAGGTGGCTGACAGCTAATTCCAGATATGAGGATATAATAAGCAGGTCATACTATGGAACTGCCAATCAGCCATGAATTAGTTGACTAAATTAGGATGTGGTAGAGAGAGAAATATTAGTCTGAATTGGAGAGACTAGATAATGAGATACAAATAAAAGACATTAACAATAGTAATCAGGTCCAATAAAATTTTAAAATTGAATAGAATTACTTGTTGAGTGTTAGAGCAAAGTGTATCCATAGAGGTCATCTGGTATAGCACCCTCCCTCCCCTCCCCAGTTTATAGAGATAGGTATGTTGTTCTTAAGTTCCATAATGAATGGCAGTTAAGAAACAGTTCCATAATATTCTGAAATAATTACAAAAACCTAGGACAGAGTCAATGATGAGATGGAGGACCTACTTCTAAGTGGCCTTGAGTTAGATGGCTATAGGGCACCATCCTGGAAGCAGTCTGTGACCATAAAAACAATAGGATTTAACATTGAGTTCTATGAATTTAACCCTTAGACCTATTTAAATTCCACTTCTAATGACTAGTTATGTGAACTTGGGGTAACATAATTTAGTATCTCTGAGCCTTGCTTCACTTACCCTGAAAAGAAACCAGTACTTATATCTCAGTAGTTAGTGGGATAATATATATAAAATTGACTAGTATAGGGCCTGGCAACCAGGATCACCCTTCTCTGACCTGTTGGATGATGTTTTGGTTAAAACCCTGATTATAGAAATTATAGGCATACCTCAGAGATATTGTGGTGTCTGATTCCAGACAGCCACAATAAAACAAATATTACAATGAATTATTTTTGGTTTTCTAGTGCATATAAGGTGGTGTTTACACTATACTGTAGTCTATTCTGTGTGCAATAGCATTTTGTCTAAAAATGCTTAATATTAATCTTAATTTAAAAATACTTTATTGCTAAAAATGCTAGCCATTATCTGAACTTTCAGCAAGTTGTAATCTTTTGGCTGATTTTGGGCCCAGCCTTGACGTTGACAGCTGCTGACTGATTGGGGTGGTGCTTACCGAAGACTAGGCAGCTGTGGCAATTTCTTAAAATAAGGCAACAATGAAGTTTCCCACATCATTTGACTTTTCCTTTCATGAGCAATTTCTCTGTAGCATGCGGTGCTGTTTGTTAGTATTTTACCACAGCAGAATTTCTTTCAAAATTGAAGTCTGTCCTCTCAAACCCTACCATTGCTTTATGGTAAAGAGGGAGGACTTCTTTCCTCCCATGAAGGACAAAAGTCCTTAATGGTATCTAGAACGGTTGATCCTTTCCAGAAGGTTTCTGATTTACTTGCCCAAATCCATCAGAAGAATCACTATCTTCAGCTATAATCTTATGACATGTGTTCATTAAATAATAGGACTTGAAAGTTGAAATTCCTCCTTTATCCATCCCCTGCAGAATGGGTATTGTGCTAGCATGCACGAAAACAACAGGAATCTTATTGTACATCTCCATCAGAGCTCTTCAGTGACTAGGTGCATTGCCACTAAGCAGTAATATTTTGAAAAGAATCTTTTAATTTTGAGCAGTAGGTTTCAACAATGGTCTTAAAATAGTCAGTAAATCACATTGTAAACAGATGCGTTGCAATTCAGACTTTGTTGTTCCATTTCCAGAGCATAGACAATAGATTTAGCATAATTTTGGAGAACCTAATGTGTTCAGAATGGTAAATGAACACTTGTCTCAGCTTTAAGTCACCAGCTCCATTAGTCCACAACAAGAGAGCCAACCTGTCCTTTAAAGTTAGGCATTGACTTCTCTGTAGCACTTCTAGATGTCATCCATCTATCATCTATCTATCTATCTATCTATCTATCTATCTATCTGTAAAATGAAGCTGTTTGTCTAAGTTGAAAATCTCTTTAGTGTAAGTAGATCATTAATTATCTGAGCTAGATCATTTGGATAACTGGCTCCAGGTTTTACATCAGCAGTTACTGCTTCACTTCGGACTTTTATACTATAAAAATGGTTTCTTTCCTTAAACCTCATGAACCTGCAAGCTTTAAACTTTTCTTCTGAAACTTTCTCACATTTCTCAGCCTCCACAGAACTGAAGAGAGTTAGGACCTTGCTCTGGATTAGGCTTTGGCCTAAGGGAGTGTTGTGGCTGGTTTGATCTTCTGTCCAGACCACTACAGCTTTCTCTATAACATCAATAAGACTTTTCACTTTCTTATCATTCATGTGTTCACTGGAGTAACACTTGTAATTTCCTTCAAGAATTTTTCCTTTGCATTCACATATTGTCTAACTGGGTGGCACAAAAGGCCTAGCTTTGGGCCTGTCTTGCCTTTTGACATGCCTGCCTCAATAAGTTTAGTAATTTCTGGCTTTTGATTTAAAGTGAGAGACATGTGAATCTTTTAACTTGAACACTTAGAAGCATTGTAGAATTATTAATTGGCTTAATATTTTCAATATTGTTGTGTCTTAGGAAATACAGATAGTCCAAGACAGGGAGAGAGATGGGGGAATGGCTGGTCGGTGGAACAGTCAGCACATATACAACATTTATCAATAAAGTTCACCATCTTATTATGGATGCAGTTCATGAGACTCCAAAATAATTACAACAGCAACATCAAAAATCATGGATCACTATAGCAGACATAATAATGTATGATATATGCTAATAATGGGAATGTTTGAGATACTGTGAAAATTATCAAAATGTGGCACAGACACAAAATGAGCAAATGTTATTGCAGTGATAGACTTGCTGGAGATGGGATTGCCACAAACCTACAATTCATAAAAAGCACAATATCTACAAAGTGCAATAAGGCAAAGCACAATAAAATGAGCTGTATCTGTCATTTCTGCTAGAAGAAGTGATATATGAAACTTTAGAAATAGTGTGACTCATTTATTGAATGTATACCTCCAGCCATTCTGTTAGGGTGATGGTGGCTTTCAGGATGGTCTTTTTATTTTCATAAGAATTAGTTTGACTGCATGAAAATATCCTTTAAATAAATGACTTTAAAGTAAAGAAATAAACCAATGATTCTCCTTCTTACCATAGGCCCAGTTCATGTTGGCTGGTTGACCAGTCATGTGCTTAGCATATTATTCTTAACGATGCCCCTATTGCTCACCCCAGAGACATTTGGCGATATTTGGAGGCACTTTAGTTGCACAACATGGGTGGGGTTGTCCTTCAATGCCCACAAAAAAAGTAACCTCTGGCCTAAAAATGTCAATAATACTACTGTTAAGAGTCCCTACCCTAGTTATCTAAATTAATGGGACTGAGTTCCTATATGATATGCTCTTTTTTGATTTCTGTCTGCAACATCTTTGAGTTATCTGAATACTTTCTGGCGTGTATCAAATGCTCTTCTTCTCCCACCTTCCACAAGCAGGTTGTTGGATGGGGGCTAAGGCTCATTAATTAGCTCTGCAGTCTGGATAGAGCAAAACTCCTAAATAGGCCAGACACATGTACCAGTGTCACTATGTGGGAGAACACTACCTCTCCTGCCACCATTTATGCCCACTTTTTTCTCCTCAGTTGATATAAAATGACTAGCTTAGATGGCTGGGATAGAGAGAGACGAGAAAATCATTATGGCTCATAGATCATAGGGAAAGGGGGACATTTGTGAAAAAAGATTACTTGCTTCCTTTCCTAAAATATGTCTTCCTCCTCCTTTTCCTAGACAAACAGGAGATTAGGGATTTTACAAAAAGTCCAGACTGCCATTTTATTTCCCAACTTATGTGTAAGCTTTATAGATGCCTATCTGAGTTGGAGAGAAATGGTGATGAGTGAGGAGAGGTTGGTGCAGAAGCCATCCATATTCTATTTAATATCTCAAATGCACACTGGGCAGGAAGATGCCAGCCTCATGAAACTCTGGTTGGGGGAGCTCAAAGGAAGGAGAAGGTCAAGCTGCAGAGGGAATTTCCATTCAGGGGATTGTGCAGGGATATGTCCCATGAAGTTGTTCAAAGGGCCACTCCATCATTCCCCAAAGAGGCAGCATTTCGCAGTCGGACAGAAGGGATAGTAACTGGTCAGCATTTGTTCGAGAAGCATATGGCCACAGATGGCATCTGGAATGGTCAATCCTTTCCAGAAGGTTTCCAATTTACTTTTCCCAGTTATAAACAATGAGAATCTTGTTCTGTTTCTTCAACCTTCTCATCACAAATGGAAGGAGATAGTTTTTGAAGAGACAGGAAGGAGTCCTCTCAGAGGAACAGTACCACCTTTCCTCTGCTCTAAAAAGTCAGCGTCCCACTTGACCCTACCCTGTAGACTGCGTAAGAAAGGAGATTTAAACCGGGTTTAAAATTGAAATTTTGAGTGAGTATGGGATTTACACACCGAAATCAGGAAGTTATGAATAAATTTTGGGAAGAGATAGAAAAGAGAGGTTCCAGGAATCAGCAAACTTTTTCTGTAAAGGAGCAGGCCTTAGATGATTTAAGCTTTGTGGTCCATATATTCTCTGTTGGAACTATTGTTGGAGCTCTGTTGGAGATCTGCAGTTGTAGCAAGAAAGCAGCCATAGATGATATATAAACGAATGGGCATGGCTGTGTTCCAATAAAAGTTTACTATGAATACAAGCATTTGGCCAGATTTGGTGAGTGGGTTGTAGTTTGCCAACTCTTGCAATAAAGTATTCTTGAACTTAGAGACTGGAAAAATAGAACTCTTTATGTTGTATACTCCAGCTCCAGCCCCCTTTAAAAAATCAGTTTCAATTATACCTCTCAAATCTCCCCAACCCTTTTTCATGTTGCTTTCCCCAGCCATGCTGGCTGGGTAAGTGCCCACCCTCTTCTGAGCTCCAGTTCCCCTTATCCTCAGGCTTGTGGGATCTCACATGCTTCCTTTGCATTCAGTCTCATGAATAGATTTCTACCGGACAAAGTCATACATTTTTGTTTGTGTTAACATTTTTAGCTCAAGGTGTTTTTCATGTATTGGGTAGCTACTCTTGACTTACTGGATTAAAAAAAGAAAGAAAGAAAAAGAAAAATGAACTTTAAAGACAGAAGGTATACTAGTTTTGTCTGCTGCACAACAAATTACCACAAACTTAGTGGCTTAAAATGCCATTTTTTTAACCTCACAGTCTCTGTGGATGAGGCATCCAGGCACAGTTTGGCCAGGTCCTCTGCCCAGAGTCTCACAAATGTGCAACAAAGTTGTTGGCTAGGGATATGGTCTCATCTGGGGCTTGGCTGGGGAAGGATCTATTTCCCCATCAGCATGGTCGTTGGTAGCTTTCAGTCTGTTGCAGTCCTCAAACTGACAGCTTCAGTTTTCTGATGGGTGCCATCCAGAGATGGCCCTCAGCTTCTTGCCACATGGGTTACTCAGCACTTTTTTTTTTTCTTCATAAGCCTTCAAGGACAGTTTTTAGAGTGAGTCAGCTTGCAAGATGGAGTTCTATGCAATGTACTGTAACCACAGAAGTGACATACCATCACCTTTGTTGTATTCTGTTGGTTTGAAAGAACTCACAGGTCCTGCCTACATGTAAGGAGAGAGGATTGCACAAAGAGTGAAGACTAGGAGGTGAGGGTCATGGAGTCCTCTGAAGTCTGTCTACCACAGATGGCAATGCTCTCAGATAGGTTCTGCAAAACATTTGCTGAACTGAATTAAATAATAGTAAGGTGAGGGAGGGGCCAAGTGTGGCCCTCGCACCTCACCTGCCTGAGTGAGTATAGGCAGTGGAGACAAGTGAATTTTTCTTCAGAATCTCCTGCAGGGGGCATTGTCTCTATGCCTCCCTGTCCATGGTTGACAGAAACAAACCTGATAAGGAATTTCCTCACCAATGTTTGCTTTGTCTTCCAGAAAAATGTTGCTACTTTGGAAGGGATTTTAAGGTCTTCATCTAACTGTAAACCTATCCCCCATGGAAACAATGATCTCAGAAAAGCCTCCTTTATCTGGACAATCAAAATCCCAGACAGTCAAGTTCTTCCATTTAGGGGAAACTGAGGAACTGAACCAGAGTCTCTGAGGGCAACTTGGCGTGCTGGTGGCAGTGCTCCAGGTCTTTTGGGGGGCATACTCTGGCATTTGATTCACCAGATAATGCAGTTTTTCCTTTAATTATAGAGGATATTAGAGAAGTCCTGAGCTTCATTAAGAACCACTGGTTTTCTCATGAGGAGAAAATTGTTGGAGAACATTATAACTATTCATAGAAGTGAGTTCCAAGAAGATTATCTTAAAGAGAAACTCAAAGTATTTTTTCTGATATTGAACTTTTGTACTACTGTCCATATTTTTCATGAAAAGTATTTATTTTTCAATATTACTCATTATAACAGGAAGAATGTTGGGTACTAATCTATCTATTAACACCTTGTAGAATTATTTACAACCAAGATGGGCTGCTAATTCTACTTTTAACAAAAAGGATGAATTCCTGATTGAGGTCTTGTACATGCTAGCAGTAGTTTTGGGATTGTAGGGAAGGGATTAACCCTGAAGCTACCCTGAAGAATAAAATAAACTCCAGGCATATGGAAAGTGTTTCAAATGAATCCTCAATTCTAGTTGGTGGAGCAGTGGTCCTCAAGGGTTAGTGTGCACAAAATCTAGAAGAACACCTTGTTTAAAATATAGATCCCAGGACTCCACCCCAAGATTCTGATTCCCTAAGTCTGCTAAAATATTTTGGAATTTGTCTTTTTTTTTTAAAGATTTTATTTATTTGTTTGACAGAGAGACAGATCACAAGTGGACAGAGAGGCAGGCAGAGAGAGAGAGAGGGAAGCAGGCTCCCTGCTGAGCAGAGAGCCAGATATGGGACTCGATCCCAAGACCCTGGGATCATGACCTGAGCTGAAAGCAGAGGGTTTAACCCACTGAACCACCCAGGTGCCCCTGGAATTTGTCTTTTTAACAAGCATCCCAGGCAATGTGTCACAGGTGATGCAGAGCCACCCAGTGAGAAACTTGGAAGCCTCACTGCCTCATCCAATGCATTATTTTATGTAGATGGGAAGCTAAGGTCCAGAAAGGCTAGACAATTTGCCCAAGGTTGGGCAGTTGCTAAGGATTAGGATCCATTCTCAGATCAGTATGGTCTCTATTATTTCATCGTATTTCCTAGAAAGATTTCTTCTGATTTATATTTTCAGGAGAAGAGGCATTGAAAGAAGGTGGCTTAAGGTAGAATTTGAGGAAACTTCCCCAAATGATAACTTAGCAAAAGCAAAACATTTTTAAAAAATTACCTACTGGGGCACCTGGGTGGCTCAGTGGGCTAAAGCCTCTGCCTTTGGCTCAGGTCATGATCCCAGGGTCTTGGGCTCGAGCCCCACATCGGGCTCTCTGCTAGGTAGGGAGCCTGCTTCCCCGTCTCTCTCTCTCTCTGCCTGCCTCTCTGCCTGCCTGTGATCTCTCTGTCAAATAAATAAATTAAATCTTTAAATAAAAAAAAACTACTATTAATTGATTATTCAACTACTATTAATCCATTCAGTTATCCATTAATAACTACTATTAATCCATACAGGTTGGTTGGAGAGATAGATGGAGTCATAGGCAGAGCCACAAAAGAAAACCATTTCTTTCCTGATAGCATACTTTGTCACAACTGCTTCCTACTTTCTTGTAGTGTCATCTTGGTGCCTCTTGGAGATCTGACCCTTACCACTCACCAATCTCTTCAGCAGCAGGCACTCAGGACCATGCTAGAAGTTTGCCTTGAAGTTGCTCATGAACATCTCTCAATACTTGTCACAAGACTGTCAGGTTTGTGATATGAAGCACTGGGACTTGTATGGTGTGTCCCCCACAGTCATTTTATTTATTTATTTATTTATTTATTTTTAAAATTTTTTTAAAAATTTTTTTTATTTAAGCTTTATTTAAACATATAATCTAACCCCACCACCCTCTCCCAACCCCTCTCTCCCCCACCCCCCTCAGTTTGTTTTATGACATTAAGAGTCTCTTTTGGTTTGTCTCCCTCCCGATCCCATCTTGTTTCATTTTTACTTTTCCTACCACCTTAACTCCCACCCCCGTTGCATCTCCACTTCCTCATATCAGGGAGATCATGTGATAGTTGTCTTTCTCCAGCTGACTTATTTCGCTAAGCATAATACGCTCTAGTTCCATCCATGTCGTCGCAAATGGTAAGATTTCATTTCTTTTGATGGCTGCATAGTATTCCATTGTATATATATACCACTTCTTCTTTATCCATTCATCTGTTGATGGACATCTAGGTTCTTTCCATAACTTGGCTATTGTGGACATTGCTGCTATAAACATTCGGGTACACATGCCCCTTTGGATCACTACGTTTGTATCTTTAGGGTAAATACCCAGTAGTGCAATTGCTGGGTCATAAGGTAGCTCTATTTTCAATTTTTTGAGGAACCTCCCCACAGTCATTTAACAGGGTCAAGGATCCTGTTTGGCTCAAACTGTGCTTCATACCTCCTTTATGTTCTAAAGTGGCATTTCCCATTCCTTACCCCATTTGGTCTTAATTCTGAAAACCAACATATTTGACAGCAAAGATCAAAATAGAACAGAATATAATTAATTCTCATACTGAGTAAAAACTTCTGCTGAGATCTTAAAATCAGGAGTTAGTTATTTTTAGAAAGCAGAAAAAGATATGGCTTTAATGGGAAAAGTTAATTGGGCAATGCAGTTTATTCCCTTCCTGTAACCTCAGTGAAAACCTGAAGTAAATTGATCATCAGGGAAAGCACCCTGGGAGCTTTTGTGAACTATGGCACTCCTGGGACCTGTTTGGACAGCACTGGAACAGCAAAGGCCCCTGTATCACCATGCCTGAGAGAGGGCACCCTTAATGCATCTTACATACCCTGTTCCAGATCTTGTAGCACAGCACCCGTGCCTTTTATCATCAGATGATAGAATCTTCTTTGCAAAAAGATGGCAGAGTTCCAGAGTGACTCCCTGCCAAGTTGTGTCTCTCTCGAAGTTCCACAATTCAAATGGGCCTCGCGGCTAAAGGGTATGACTGTCCTGCTCAGTTTGACTTGGATGGCCAGGGGAGGTCATTCCTGCTCTCTCTTTCTGTTGTAATAACACTTTGCTAACAGCAAGATATCGTGGGGGTGTGGCAGAGTTAGATTCGAGAATGATTCATGAAAAGAAATCTCAGGCTGGGGACTTGTTCCTGTGGGATTCCCACATTATGTGGGAACATGTTGAGCACGCTGTACACATCAACACCAGAGCCAACTGTTTGGATTCCATATTTTAAGTGATTGGCCCCTGCGGGCAGGCTAAGTGTCAGGGTGTCTTAGCAGCAACACCCACATAGGCAGGAACCTTGAGGAACTGCTAGTAACGATGTCAAATACCCATTTTTAGTAGTCATCTAATTTTATTTTTCCAGCATGACTTAATCATAAAAAAGGTTGGAAATTTCAAAGCTGGAAATAACCAATTTGTATCATACATCCAATATGTTATAAAACAAACAAGTGAGTCTTGAGGGCATTGTGATAATCCAAATTTGAGAGACAGCTATATACTTTAAAGGTAAGTTTTTAGAGTTGCTATCAACATATGTCATAAAACTGAGGATGGTGGAAGTTTGGTTTCATGTTACATTTAAAATGTTTTATATTTAAAAAGTATGTTATATTTATAATATTATTTTATTTTATTTATTTATTTAATAATAAATTTTATTTATTCCTTAAAATATTTTTAAATTTAAATTTTAACTGTGTCATTTTTTTTTTAGGATTTTATTTATTTATTTGACAGATCACAAGTAGGCAGAGAGGCAGGCAGAGAGAAAGGGGGAAGCAAGCTCCCTGCAGAGCAGAGAGCCCAATGTGGGGCTCCATCCCAGGGTCCTGGGATCATGACCTGAGCCGAAGGCAGAGGTTTTAACCCACTGAGCCACCCAGGCACCCCAGCTGTGTAGTTTTTAATGTGAGATTTGGGAACCAAAACTACAGCTCTTTGGAAAAAGATAATTTGAGTATTTAAGATTTGTTGTGATTTTTGTTATAATGCATGTATTGGCAGAAATAATAAAGTTGATTACGTTTTTAAAAGAAAATTAAGCCATCTTGTTTCCCTTTAAAAGGTTTAGAATAATATTAAAATGTGGCTTAAAATTGTCTGCACTTTCATAATAACTTTAATATTAATATTGTCATTATTTATTAGTGGAGGTTACTTGTTTGATCTGTAGTGCACTGCTGGCTTTTGTTTCAAATTAATTTTGGTTATGAGCTAAGTGGAAAAGATCAAATATTTTTCTGTATCTATTATTCTGAATCCTTTTTACAGACACTCCATAAATAAAACTGACCGGTTGATGAATCTAATGGACTTTGCATATAAAAGTGGCTTCAAAATCTCAAACAACTTCTTATCTCAGCCTAGATTGAAGGATGACTATCCTGGATTCAGATCCAAATTTACTCCTTTTTTCCCCATAATTGACAATTCATATATATATTTAAAGTATATAAGGAATTTTTTTTATCAGCCATTTTGGGGGAATGTGTGTGGAATTGGAGGACTTACATGGACTTGGATGTGACTACTTTCTTTCCTGGCTGGCCTCTATGATGTATCCTTGACTTCCATGCAGGGGGAAGCCAGAGGGAAGAGAGGGGCTATTCCTTCCTCGACATCATCTGAGAGCTTGGCACAGCTCTTGCCACATGACAGGCAGTTGATAAAATTTGTAGAATTATTAAATTAAATGTTTGATGATTTCATTTTTAATCAGCCCGCTGATAAAAAAGACTGAGGAACTTTGGGAGAAGGTGTGTAGTCATGGGACACCATATGACTATAGTTGCATTGCACTGTCCTCCCCAGCCCTGCTACTCACTCCTTGCCTGGAGAGCTATTGTTAGGGAATATATTTAAAAGTGCTTCTGAAACCAACCTAAATTTCTTTCTTTTTAAAATAACACACACACACACACACACACACACACACACACATATATATATATATATACACACACACACACACACACATATATATACACACACATACATATATACATAATAATATATAATTTTGTATGTTTTCCTCCTTGAAAAGCAAACCATATAGGAATAAAAAGAAAAACCACAGTTTCCAACCATCATGCTACTTGCTTGCTTTGAGGCCTTAGATTCTTTGACTGTAGCTCATTAAAAAAAAAAACAAAACTGACTGGATGATTTGGTTACTTTAAAACTGTAAGGCCTGGGTTCCCAGTCCCTGTATTCCTACTTTTCAAAGAAAATAAAAATGTTCTAAAGAAAATAGAATGGTCTAGCCATCAATTTTTTGTCATGCTTCTATTTTCTCATTTTAAAAATTGTATTAAATGTGTATTACTTTTACACATTGCAATTAATCAGGCAAGAACCCCAATAAATGTCATCTCATAGAATGGATTTAGGCTATGAAGGCTGTGCCAGGTTCCCATCCTATCAACAGCGTGAGAAAAGTTCCCAGGGTGTTCCACAGTCTGGGAACCTGCTGTGCAGCTTTGTCACCTGGCCCCTTGCTGGGCCTGATGATCCTCTGAGGCCACACCACTAGCTGCTTGCAGCTTACCTTATAGAGTCCTGCCCCATAGGGCAGCTTTCCCACATGAGACTCCTGACACTTGACTTCCTGGGATTGTGAAACCTGTTTACTGAATGTGTTTCACAGCAAGCTGTGGATTATGCATTTCCCACGAAGCCGAAGCCCTGCCCTTTCTGTGAGGGTGGATAATTAGTCCATAGGGTTTAATTTTGCTGTATGGCCTGCCAAAGCTTTGAACGCTCTCACTTTCTAAGGGTTGTTGCTGGTCACCCTGAGGATTGCAATGCAGTTGACTCCTTTTCTCAACTTGGGAATCAGATACAATTTGGTGGCACTCATTCGGTGTGTCTTTGTTTAACAAACTTACAGATCAAAACATGTGTGTTTCACACCTTACAAAAGCATACTGCCAACGATAAAATAAGACTGAAATAACTGCTACTTGCTCTTGCCAAAGCTCTCTCCTGTCCCTTTTCATCCCATAGGCCTTTCTGTGCTGCTCAGAGAACAAAGAACTTTGGCTCCCTGAGGTTCATAGCCTTGTGCTCTGTGGGGAGAATGGGGTAGGGGTGGAGGGCTTACTTACTTATCTAACACCACTGGGATTCATGGATAGAATCCTCTGTCCAAATAGGAACTTGAGGAGAGCATCCATTTGGGGAATGTTTTGTTCTCTCTTCAGAACTCATGTATAACCAATAAGCACTGAGTTATATGGGGATTAGCACAAGCTAGAGAAAATAGACATCTCTGAACTTAAGTGTACCTCTCTGCCTGAGAGGTACACTTTGCCTTCTTTATCTTGATATGCCTTTGCCCTAACCTCAAGAAGTCCACTCTTATAGCAAGAAAACAGAGGACTTCCAGGAACTATCAGTCATAAAGATGAAACAAAATATCAGCTATAACATAATTTCTAGCTTTGATTACCCTCTCAAGCAAACTCGAATTGGCCCAGTAGGCCCCTAACTGCCCCTAGGTTGAAGGGTGCTCTTGGGGAAAGACTCACAAGACTCTGAAGAGTCAGAGGGAGGGCATGCTGGAGGAGTGGGGGCAGATATCAGCTTAACCCAAGACACAAGAAGGTGATCCTTTGGTCCTTCGCTCATCATTCTGTTTTCTGATGCAATCTAATATTTTTTAGTGAAGAACAATTAATCAAATACATGAAAGCAAACTTGATTTTCTCTCTGTGTTGGAAACTCAAGAAAATGGAATCAGGTGCTCTTTTTCATATTGCCTACTGCTTCCCACTGGTGTTAGTGATGGCCTTCTCCTTATTCACTTTTCTGAGTAATGCAGACTGCAGCTTCTAAATGAATGACTCTAAGATTTTATTGCTCTTGGTATCTATGTTATGAGAAGAAGTTAGATGTTCTTTAGCAATGACTTTTACTTGTAATGTTACTGTCACCTCTGGTGATGACTCGGATTCACTCGTCTGTTCACTCAGTATTTGTTAAAGACACCCTAGGTACCAGGCAGTGCACTAGGCACTAGGACACAGACAGAAACAAAATCACCCCCATCCTTACTCTGGCAGAGTTTAACGTCTGATGAGAAGGAGAATAAACTGAGTTGTGGCCAGAAAATACTGTGTAGTCTCTTAATGTCGATTGTATGTCTTCTTTAGAACTTATATTTGGTATATACGTCATTTGTGTAAACAATATAATACAAAAGTACATGTACATACTTTGAAATGAATACTTACCCATATTGGGTGGATGAATTCAATTGGTTTTTATGATAAATAATTAAGATAAAACAGATTTAGAGAACTGGATGGGCAATGAATTAAAAAGTCAAAAGGATGAAAGGTTTGGGATCATTTATCTTAAAGTAAAAACAGCTTTTTAAAAAAATTTTATTTATTTATTTGATAGACAGAGATCACACAAGTAGGCAGAGAGGCAGGCAGAGAGGGGAGGGGAGAAGCAGGCTCCCTGCCGAGCAGAGAGCCCGATGCGGGACTCGATCCCAGGAGGCTGGGATCATGACCCGAGCCGAAGGCAGCGGCTTAACCCACTGAACCACCCAGGCGTCCCATAAAAACAGCTTTTACTAAGTAATAAATCTTGAAACATGTTAGTACCATGCTCACCCTTGCTTCTGTGTCCCAGCACCTGCAGTTCTCTGTGTAGAATATTCTTTCCTGGTATTTGCATCTGATTCACAGGCATTTACTCTTCTCTGATTGGCTGAACGGTTCTGTCCTCCAGGGAGACTTGGCAAGCCCAAACAACAGAGATGTGCTTTGTTCTTCTCAGGTTCCTCCAATGCTTTCATGGTGCTTACTGCTGAGCCTGACAACTCCTAACTCTGATTTTGGCACCTCTTCAGGACAATGTAGACTGCTTTGTATTGTTAGCCTCTGCTACTTGTATGTCCCTCATTCTCTCATAGTGTCTGTTCCTTAGTGTCTATATAGGGTCCTTTAGTTGAAGAAAGCCTTGTGGAAGAGAGAGAGAGCTGGTTGGAGGGCATTGCCATTCCAAGGATGAGGCCAGAACAGAAATCCTTATGGAGCTGGGTGGGAGGCATCACCCTTAGTAAAAGGCACTAGTCACACATAAGCAGCATGTAGGCAGGCCCTAGAGTATGGCTATACTGGGAAACTTGCTAGAAATGTTTAAAACTAGTAAGAGGAATAAAACTCAATGGAAGACATCAAGGGAGCGTGTTCATCTTTGTATCTCTTTTTAGGCATATAGTATGCAGATATAACATTAAGACAAATTTGGCATGCTATGTCATAGCACTTAATCCTCATAGCACATAGCACTTAATCCTCTTACCCTCTAAGGATTGAAAAAGATTTCAAGTTCTCAGATTGAAAATTTTAGCTTTTTTGACTTCACCGACCACTGTAGAATTTATAAATGTAATTTATGATTTCAATTTATTGATCTAATGGCCATGCTTAACTCTAGGCTCTTGGTACTCCAACAAGCCTCCTGGTCAACCATTCAACTTGTAGTCTGTCTCCTCATTATTTTGGTGTGGTATTTTACCTATGTTTTTATCCTTGATTTGCCACAAAACATTCTGGGTACATGACAAAAATGTGAGAATTGCCTAGTTGTGACAACCAAAAAGTTTCTAGACATTGCTAAATGTCCTCAGGGGCAAAACTTCCCCTAACTGAGAACTGATGGTGTAGGGCCTCAGTGTTGTCCCCTGGCTCCTATGCAGTGGCCAGCAGATAGGAGAAGAGAAAGCCTGGGGAATCGCAAGGGAGATGTGAGGAGGGCCAGAGTTGGAAATTGTGTGTTGCCCCACTCTACTACCCAGACACAGTTCTATGACTCTATAAAGCAGGCTGAGAAATATGGTGAAGCTGTGGAAAAAAAAAAAACAACTAGAAATATCCTAAAAGATAGAAATGATATTTTGACTTAAAATGACAATAGTATACACAATTTATGAATACTTCAGCTCTGTGCAAATGATACCTATCTTCATATATTTCTGAGTTTTTCTTCCTTGTAAATTTCAGCTAACGTTTGGTTGATATATTTTACATATATATTATGTGTGTGTGTGTGTGTGTACACAGAGAATTTCTCCACCGAATTTCTCCTCCCAACGTAATTATCAACTAAAGCAGCAGAAATTGATATGATGTATAATAAAACCCAAACTAAACCAAACAGTTGATCCTTTGTGTTGGAACATAATGGAAGCATGTTTAATCACTGCAAGAAATCTTTCAGAAACTTGGAATATGATGATTGTGGAGGGAGGGAAAAATAACCCCAGGCAGGTGCTCAGGTCTTAGAAGTTTCCATCTCCTTTTGTATGTGGTGGGGGAGGAATGATTACTTGCACAGTATAAAATCTGTAAGAAGATGTGTAAAAGTTTTAGGAAGAGGATTAGCCAAAAAAACATGGTACACGTGATCTAATGTATTATAATACTATTTATGGCCTTTTTTTGAGGAAATAGATGTGGCCCTTAAAAACATAGGTCTAGGGACGCCTGGGTGGCTCAGTTGGTTAAGCAGCTGCCTTCGGCTCAGGTCATGATCCCAGCATCCTGGGATCGAGTCCCACATCGGGCTCCTTGCTCAGCAGGGAGCCTGCTTCTCCCTCTGCCTCTGCCTGCCTCTCTGTTTGCCTGTGCTTGCTCTCTCTCTCTCTCTCTGACAAATAAATAAAATAAAATCTTTAAAAAAATAAATAAAAATAAAAAAATAAAAACATAGGTCTAAATACTGGACAAGTGACGATGTTCACTGACGGTTCCATGCAGACTGTTGCACTGGGTGTAGAGGCAGTTACAAAGGAAATACAAGTCATGGCCCATGTACTCCAGGAATTTACAGGCAAATAGATTATATACACATGCCAGTGAATATGGATCATTTTGGCTGACAGCCAGATGTAGACACATTAGTTGTTCACTCTGTCTTCCCACATTTTCCACTAAGTCTCACACAAAACAAGTAGGACAATTTGAAAGAGTTCTTCCTCAAGCAAACAAGTATTTTGTGTCCTTTATAATATATCACAGACAAGCTGGAGATTAAGCATTGATCTACATGGGCACAAAGAGAAGAGTGGAATACTTTTTGAGTAAACTGAATCAGTGTGGATTATCAGTTGGGTGGTTTTGGTTTCTCTCCACTCTTCTTCATCACCCACAAGTGTACAAAGACCCTCTATAAGTCAGATTTCTGCCAGAACAGAGAGCCCTAACTTTCCAAACCGCTTTGCTTGCATACGTATGGCTTGGGCCAGTGGGAGCATTACTGAAAGGGGCGTCCAGGGCTGCTACTGACTTGTAGCTATCTGGGACTAGTTCATTTAGGAATGGACTAGGTCAGTGGTGTCATGACAAAGACTCTGCTTTTCTTCAGGGAGGTGACCTCCTCCTAGAGGGGTACTCTAGGAGCAAAGCATTCTTCATCTTAGTGTCTGGAGTGGAGGATCATGCAGGCTTATAGTCCTGCGTAAATTTGGGTTTTGCTGGTCTTCACCTTCGTTAAACAGGAGCAAAAGTGAAGCATTGAAGGACTGCTTTCAATTTTCTCTTTCCTTTCTTCCCCCTCCTCACCTGTGCTGACACCTGACAATTTATTTAACAGTCAGGGTGTTGCAGAAAAGGCAAGGTCCAGCTGGCCATAGGCTTCCACTTTTGAACAGAACACAGGCACCAGAGCCATGGGGCCTTCATGGAGCTGGGTCATAGGCACTTGGACTTTTAGGCACACTTGGTGATTTTGTTTGAATTTGTGTTGGAGGAAAAGACCCAAGTGAAATAGTATAATACCCATTCAGGCTAACATTGGTGAAACCCTTTCTAGTTTTGGAAAGTGAATTACTTCACTTCCTAGGTTTCCTGTGATGCTGGATTATCTTTATACACTGACCAATTTCCAAACAGCTAGCTAAAAAATAATTCCCAATAGAGTTCTTCCTCAAGTAATCCTAGCAAATATTTTTGGGCATGGATCCTTATCTTGTTTTGTTTTAGTTACAGTGCTCAGTTTTTTGATAGCTGTGGTCTTGTGAGAAAAGCTGACATTAACTGAGATCCTGGACTTCTACGAACACCGTGAGGTGGGTTATCTTGTTAAAAATCTCATAAGGAAACCGTGAAATAAAGAAGAAACTGTGGTAAGGGAACTTACTGCTATTACCAACTGCTATAGAGCTGGCCCATCTAGGGACCAGACTCTGAATCTAGGTCCATATACTCTGAGCTTGGCTTACAATGCTCACAACGCTAATGTTTTGGTGAAGCCATATGGGGAAGTGCTTAAGGATACCCCTGCAATTACTTGGTAAATTAGTTCCTCCTATCTCCCCTTTCTACTCAGTTTCTCAACAATATTTTGTTCTGGGAAAGTTCTAGCTGTTTAGCAAATGTTTATACTTCTCTTTTATTTCTTCATAAGACCATCATGAAGAAGTACATCCTTAGTGCAAGGGAACCTGTGCCATCTGCAGTTTCTCTTGAAATCATTGACTCGCATTCTTACAGCAGTCTGTCAGGGGCACAGCAAAACCAAGGATGCATACAGAAACAAAACCTTTGTGTGGAAGTGACTGAGATGGACTGAATCATGTCCTTCCTTCTCTCCCCCACTCCCCACTAAATGCATATGTTGAAGTCCTAATCCATAATGTGACATATGGAGATAGTTAGGTTTTAAGATCATGAGGGTGGAGTCACTCTGATGGGATTTATGTCCTTATAAGAAGAGGAAGTGACCAGAGTCCTCTCTCCACTATGTGATGGCATAGTGAGAAAGCATACATCTACAAGCCAAGAAAAGAGCCCTCATCAGATACTGGATCTGCTGGCACCTTAATTTTGGACTTCCCAGCCTCCAGAACTGTGACAAATAAATGTCTGTTATTTAAGTCACTCACCCAGTCTTTGGTACTCTCTTATAGTAGCCCATGCTGACTAAGACTGAGAGTGATTCTAGATATTCAGCATAGCCCTAGTTGCAATTATTAGAACTACACCGGCATTTAACATCAGTGTTACTTCTGGTAGACTCTGGAAATCTGTATTTTTCCAGAACCTCCCAAGGTGAGATTGTAAGGACCCATCAGATTTAGAAAACACTCACCCACATCAGGGGTGGGCAAATATTTTCCACAAAAGGGCAAAAATAGGGAACGTTTTCAACTTTGCAAGACATGCGGTCTCTATTAAAATTACTCTGATGTTGTAGCATGAAAGAAGTCATAGATGGTACTTTAAGTGAATAACCAGTTAGGTTTGGCCCATGGGTCACAATGTGCCAACCTCTGGCCTAGATTATTAGTATCGGTATTAGTCAGCTGAGGTTACTATAACAAAATACCACGGACTGAGTGGCTTAAACTACAGACATGTTTTTGTTTATGGTTCTAGAGGTTACAAGTCCCAGATCTAGCTCTGGCAGGGTCAGTTCCTGGTGAAGACTCTTCCTAGCTTGCACATGGCCACCTTCTCACTTTGTACTCACTCACATCCTATCTTCTAATATTGTCACATTGGGGTTAGGGCTTCAGTGAATGAATTGAGGGGGGCAGGGGGCCACACACAAAAAAAGTCCATATCAGTACTCCCTAGGCTAATACGTAGATGGACTTTTTGAGGATTTGGGTTTGGTTGTAATGAGTTTTTACTCAACATACATTTATTTATTCTTTTAAAGATTTTATTTATTTATTTGACAGAGAGACAGGCAGAGAGAGAGGAGGAAGCAGGCTCCCCACTAAGCAGAGAGCCCGATGTGGGGCTTGATCCTGGGACCCTGGGATCATGACCTGAGCCAAAGGCAGAGGCTTTAACCCACTGAGCCACTCAGGCACCCTCAACAGACATTTATTAAACATGGACCATACACAGGCAACTATAACAGGTCCCAGGTAGATAAAATGTCCCCACTTCTAAAGAGTTAATTTATAATAGTGGTTCCCAAAAATTGATTATCAGAATTCATCCCAGATGTGTTAAATGCAGGTTCTCATTCCTTACTCACGAACCTAATCCTACTCTCTGGAGAGGCACTAGTAATTTGTACTTTTTATAAAATATGGAAATTTTGGTTATATGGAAAATATGGTTATATGGAAAAAAAACTGATCTGGGACTACGAGTATAAGGGCTGTTTTCTGAGCTAACTTAAGGCTGTACTCTATTCA
Organism: Taxidea taxus jeffersonii; assembly: GCA_003697995.1. Taxonomy (NCBI): domain Eukaryota; kingdom Metazoa; phylum Chordata; class Mammalia; order Carnivora; family Mustelidae; genus Taxidea; species Taxidea taxus. Next base: position 48,018 of record RCUC01159011.1, read on the forward strand.
GTATCATTCTATGATTTCTGTAGTATTAACCATGAGCCATGGTATAGTGGAAAGAACCCTTAAATTAGAATCAGGAAACCCATGTTTAAAACTTGGTATAATTACTCATTAATTATGTGACCCTGGGCAAGGTATGTAATCTATCTGAACTTGTGTTTCCTTACATGTTTAGGGGATAAAACACTTATTTAGGAAGGTTATCGTAATAAAATAATATATGAAAGTATTTTGACAATGACAAATAGTGCATATAATAATTGTTGTTGCAATATTATTGTTATGAATCAAATCAAATTCTCCCAAAGAATCATCATGGCTTCCAGATCAGACTGGGCAACTATAAATTGGGTGGTGTTTTGGGAGAGGAATAGGGATATAGAAAGAAAACATTTCTATTTACTTTATCACCCCACTTTCATTATAGACTAATTACAGAGAGCTATTAACGATATCATTTGGTGATACTTAGTATAGGTCTGCCAGTCCTTAGAGGCTCAACTGAAATACTACTTTTTTGTTCAGATTTCACTTTCCTATTAAATCTTACACGGATAAGAACCCAAAGTATGGGAAAGCCAGATGGGCTAAAAATCCTTATAGCTCAGACATGCCTTTGTCCTCAGAATGAAGATTTTTCTAGACCACTGGTTAACAGAGATGGGCCCTTTGAGTATTTTGAACAGTTTAAAGGAAATCAGCCCCATAAATTTAGTTTCCCTCAACAAAACAGATTTGCTAACTCAGTTTTCCATATAAATCTATTCCCACAAGAGCTAATATCTTCTGTTTCTCCTGAATGCCAGAAGTTCTACCATCAATAAAATAAAAATGAGAATTTTACACTTTGAGTTAAAGTATCAGTATACATAAATGAGTGAACTCCAGTGTTCAGGGATTCTAAAAATAAGGCTCACTGAATCAGTACACACACACATTCCTATGCCTGAAGAGTGGAGCATAGGTTTAGGAGTATTTGGTCTTTAGAAAGAGAGGAGGCAGACATCACCCCTCACGCCACATTTAAATGGTAATGAAATGTCTGTGAAAATTTGTCTGTGGTCAGATGGAAGTGCAAGGAAAAATGCCAGCATCACTGTAGGTCTGCTTGGGCATCTAAGAAACAAAACAGGGTACAGTTAAGACAGAATTCTTGGTATACCCTTTTCAAGTTACAAGAATTTTTAAAGTCCCAAATGTACTGATTAAAAACTAAACCAAAACAAACAACCCATTGTTTTTCCCTGTTTGTAGACCTCCCTGTCAGGACTTTAAGGCAGTGCCTTGTAGCATGGTCTCTGGTTGCCCAGGCTTTTGTGACTTTCTTCTTCCCCCTCCTCACAGCCCTGGGCCCTGTGAGGTTCAGCGTCCTCCAGGATCTTTGCCTGGTTTGCAGGATCCTGGCACTGTCTGAAACCGGACCCCCCCCCCCCCCACCTCGGAAGGCTGCTTTCTGTAGTCTAGTCGGCCCCTAACACTAGCTAGACACAGGAGAGCATCATAACCTGACCCTTCCTCTGCTTACCCCAGATCCCCACAAGTAGATGCCGAAATAGTTTGGAGTTGAAGGAAAGGCTCATTGGCAGGCACTGTGGAAGTTTTCTTTCGAGTTGCTATTTATTCGAGTGAGCAGGCCTACAAGGGGCCCAGGGCCCCTTACGTGCTGTGAGTACTACGCCTTAGTCCACCCCTTAGGTGCTCCTTCTGGTTCCTGCTGGCTCTTCCTCAGGACGCTGTCTTAGCACAGTTCCGAAACAGGACCGGCAACCTCCTGGCCAAAGTGCTCTGGGTCACTAGGCAGCGCCCGCCTCTCGCTGCCCCGCACCCCGCGTAAAGGTAGCTCAAGCAGCCAAGTGAGGGGCCAGCACCGACGAAGGTGAGAGCACGCGGGAAGCAAGGCAGGAGTCTCTAGCCCGAGGAGGGCTCCCTCCGGTGGGGTAGAGCCCCGCCCGGGTCTCCGCGGGGCGCGGGTACGACTTTGGGGCGGGGCGATGACATCAGCCCGCCCCCTGCCGGGCGCACGGGGCGGGAGGGGCGCGTGGGGCGGGGCGGGGCGGGGCGGGGCGCGTGGGGCGGGGCGGGGCGGGGCGGCGCCGCTCCAGCCGGCCTCCGGCGGGCCTAGGTGATGGATGGCAGTACTGGGCGGCCCGCATCCACCGTGGCGGCCTGCGTCCGGCCTGCGTCCGGCCCCCGCCCGGCCGGCTCCGCGTCGCCGGGCCGCGTACGCCCCTGCACCCGCCGGCCAGACGAGGAGCCCGCTGCTCTGGGCAGGCGCTGTCGGTGCCTGCAAGCAAACGAGGCCGGCACTCTTTTCCCCACTTGCAGGGACTGGGCTCCTTCCCAGTCTTCTCCCTTCTGCAACCCCCATCACACCTCCCTAGGCTCTCCCAATTAATTGCAATTTATTGAAAAAGTCCGGATTGAAGCTTCCAAGCAAGGTTTCCCTCCCGAGAGGCGCTACTCCCAGCTTGGCGCCGCTCTCAGAGGCCAGTCCTCCTGGGAAGCTGGGGGCGGGGGTTCTGGGGAGGAGTGGGGCGCAGATGCTGCCAGCGCCGGCTCGGCTTCCGGTCTCTCCATTCCCACCAGCCTCTCCCCTCCACGCATCTGTTTTCATTTTCCTAGCGTTTAAACTTGATTCTCCCCCCACCTCCGTGTCCTCCCACCACTCCCAGGAAAGACAGAAGATGGATTTCATCTGGGCCCTGAAAGAGGGCAAGGAGCACTCAGCAACTGGGGACACCAGGGAATGCAAAGTGCAAACTGTCACCTGGGCCTTCTCCAGAGGAAAATAAAAGAATATTGCTAGTTTTAATTAAGACTCCAACTTAAAGTTCCATTTTTTTTCCCCTTAAACGAGCTTTACCAGTGGCATGTGAGACCCATGAACTAAAAGTTTTCTCAGTATAGTTATTTTTTGCCTTTTTTAAAAACATTGGTAAACTGTGGAATCCTCAGAGAGTTCATCACGTCTCTCTGTGCCTCAGTATATGGATCTTTAAAAATGACCCTAACCCTATTTACTCCTCATGCTGCTGGACCTAATTAGCTGCTGCATCCCTCATCTCAGTACAGGTTGTTGGAGAGGGTAGTAAAGAAATGTTTGCACAACATACTTCAACTTTTTCTCTTTAAATTGGGTGTCCTAGGGCTTGAGGAGACAGGAAAGAGGTGGAAGTGTCAGCGGCTGCCCATCCCCAACCCACAACCTGCCTGAATTCTCCAAAGAGTGCCCAGTCATAAAATCTTACAGTTTTAGGACAGTTGTGTTTTTATCAAAAAAATTAAAATTAAATTTAAAGCTAAGGGGATTAAGCACTGTGCTGAAAGAGGCAGTTGAGAGTGATGACAGGTCTCCCAAATCATATCATGGAGAGAGGCCCTCATGGAGGAAGAGTTGTTTTCTCCCAACTATCCCATAAAACTCACTTCCCCAAGGATTTCTATCAGGTAGCTTGTGACTTCAGGCTCACTCACAGGAGAACTTGACTGTGCTTACTCCTTGAGATGTACTTGGGGTTCATTTCCATTGCGTGGGGGAAATAATTGCTTTGCTAGAACATTCTTCCAGAAAGGAGGAGGTGCTGTGGCTGATGTCCTGGGCTTTTTCCTGGAGTTGTCTGTGAAGGCAATTTACCTGTTCTTCAGAGCCAATATGATGCCTCTGACATGGTACTTCAAAAGGACTCCAGATATTTTCGGGATCAGTGTCAAAACTTGCTAAAATAGGATTTTTGTTTTTCACTGGAATATACTCTTTACAGTTTCAGCTGATAGGACAAATTATAAATTGCCTAAAACAAAAAACCTAATACAAATTTGCTATAATGTGGTAAGAAAATAAAAAAGGATGAAAATTCCAATTTGTGTACATGTGTTTTTTCGCATATAAATTCTAATTATTTTAACATTTAATGTTTTTATACTCTATTTGTCATTATACAAAACATACACAATACAGGAACTCTTGATAAGAAATCAACATAAGGGGCACCTGGGTGGCTCAGTGGGTTAAAGCCTCTGCCTTTGGCTCAGGTCATGATCCAGGGGTCCTGGGATCCAGCCCCACATCGGGCTCTCTGTGGGGCAGGGAGCCTGCTTCCTCCTCTCTCTCTCTGCCTGCCTCTCTGCCTACTTGTGATTTCAGATAAATAAATAAAATCTTTTTTTTTTTTAAAGAAATCAACATGAAATGACTTATTTTATCTTTTTTAACTTAAGACCTTATTATAAATCTTAAAATATTTTAAATTTTAAAAGATTTTATTTTAAGATATTATTTTAACTATTTTAACTTAAGATTTCAAAAAATTGGTTTTCTCTTTATTTGCTTTGATTCATCTGACAGGCTTTGTACCCAAGAGCACAAAAAGATACCAGAATCTGAAGCCAGCCTCTAGATTAGCTCAGTCTCCAAATCAAACATGCTCAGTAGCCCCCCTTGAAATGGAAACCAAAAGTGAGAGTATTCCCCAACCCCCTTCTCCTTCCTCCTCCTTCTCCTTTGTATTAAATATCATTGGAAACAATCAGCAACTTTTCTCTGGCAATGAGTAACTGGAAGAAAAGCAGAAAGAACCATTTCAGAACTAGGGAAGAAAAACATCTCTGTGACCTCTCTTTCATTTTCATCTAAAGAAGTGAGTCATTGAAAGTGTTAATATGGTCATCAAGGTCTGCCTGCCTGTGGAGCTCTTCAATGACTGCTTTCCACGTGGCCCCAGGGGCCATCCCATTCCCAGCAGCTTCAGAATTGCCCAGGGCCATGAAGTTAATCTCTCTCATGGCCTTCCCTTGCTGTGAACACTGGAGAGGCTGAAGTTGTTCTCAATGCAGCACCTTCACTGAAATGCTGAATGGACAAGGAAAGAAGATTCAGAACTACAGGGAAAGTAAGCAGCACAAACATTTCTCAAAGGAAAGGTTGTTTTCAAGAGGCAGTTGGTGACCCTTGCCTTGATGAGAAGTGAGGGCACAGTATGCTGTTTGTGAAGAGGAAACACTGTACCTTTATGCAGAGTTTGGGAGGTTAATAGGTCTGAGAGTTATGGAAACAAGGAAGGATTTAAAAATAAGAATAAGAAGAAACCACCCCTTGCCTGGCCGCAGGTGCAGGAGCAGTGGGGGCCTATCCTTCCCCATGGGGCTAGGAGTCTTGCCTCCTGCAAGTCAGTGTTAAGTAATGTTCCCTTCTGCTGGACCTCATCTGACCCTTTGTGTATTGGGATCAAGATACAGTGAGGAGGTCAAGGCTTCACTTGGAAAGAGAAGGCTTGCCTTCTAGAAACAAAGTTGGGATATGGAGGATTTGAAAAGTCCTAGGACTCTGGGGGATAAGTCTTGAAATTCTATGTTCTGGATTGCTGCAATCTCTGGAATCCACTCTTCTGAGTCTCTGTATCTCCCCTGTGTCTCAGCTGAGCTTGGCACGAAGAAAGGCAGCTTGGTGCAGTGGAACTAGATAATGGCTCTACCCAGAGTTGCTCTGGCCAGTTATTAAATCTCTCTGAGCAGGGTTTGGAGTCAGCCTGTTTGGGTTTCAGCACTAGCACCGGCTGTGCGATCTCCAGTAAGGAATCTAACCTTTTTGTACCTTAGTTTCTTGCCTATAAAATGGACATAGTGAAAATGCCCAGCTCATTTGGTCGCTATGAGGACTAAATGATAAAATGCATATGTTTTGGTAGGAATTCTGGCTTGCAAACAACATAGATGACCTCTGGCTAACTTAAGCAGGGAACAAACTTATGAGAAGGTCACCATGGAGAAGGCTGGAGAAGTAGATTTAGAAAATGCTCAAGAACCAAGGAAGGCTGGATTTTGGTGGACCTGAGTGCTGGTTGGGAGTGCAGGAGCTGCCTCAGGACTGGGTTCCACTGCCATGGGGAGACTGCCTAACTGTGGCAGAGAGGGAATCTTTTTCTCTGGATTCAGTGGTCCACCTGAGGAGTCGGACGGAAGGCACCAGAGTGTATGTTGAAGGAAAGTGGGACTCATTCCCCTAAATAGAATGAAGATTTAGATGTTGAGCTAATAATCAATGAAAAATATCCACTAAGACTCAAAGTGTGTAGAATAACACCTTGCAGGGGGCAAGCACTCAGTAGAAGCTTGTGGTTGGAATGATATGTTTCCATATTCTATGAAATGGTTATGATAACACCTGCCTGAAAAGCATAAATATATCAAAGACCAAGTCTAGTACTTAGCAGATAATAGTAATAGTACATGCTTCACACATTCTAGGTGGTATTATAAGAATAGTATAGATGAGTGAAATTCATGGGTAAATTACAATATTTTAGTCTGATTAGTGGCTTCAATGTCCTTTTCCATGTCACTTTAAAAGCCACTATAAAGGAGCAAATTGGCTAAGTTTCCTTTCCTTGGTTTACTTTTCTACTTCACTATTGACACATCCTTGTAACCATCCCCACTTCATAAGAGAGAAAACATTTCCTGAAAGCTGAATTTTTTCCTAAAATCAAATTTTAATGAAAAAATGTACACATGACACAGAGAACAGCATATATTCATTTTCATGTTAGCTTCTAAATCGGGCAAACGCTTATTTTTAACTCAGAAGAATATATACTATCTTAGAAAACAAATGTGAATGATGTCACTTTGCAGAGCTTTTCACAAGGTTGGAATTGTATGTGTTAGCAATTTTCTTTGGTTTTTGATGACAGCAAATGAACAATGAGAGTTTTTAGTATTTTGTATATTTCTTCAGCTCAAAAATGTAACTTGGTATAATCAGGGATCAAGATCTAGAGGAGAGGAAATGGGTCTGCTGTAGGCATCTCCTAGAGACACACAACTCTTAGATGATGTGTTTCTGTATAAGGAAACTACAAACTTTTCAAGGTGCCACAGTTACATGTTTCCATAGCAATCTGTCCTTCCAATCCTCCTGCAATTTGTTTAATCTCTTTTGCCCCTTTAAGATCCATAAGGGCAAGAGTGTTTGCTTCGTATCCCATGGGGGGCCCAGCTGTGAATTAGTACTTGGACTTTTTAACTGGATGACCTGGTTGAAGCATCAGATTTGATGTGTGTGACCTGCATTTGTGATACATTTGTGATGTGACCTACACAAGTGACTTCTATGCTCTGTCTTAGTTTCTTCTTCTGTAATGTCAGGGTAGTATGTCTTCTACCTTAGTACGTACCTCCAAGGTTAAAGGAGGTAACAATGCCTGAAAACTGCCTAGGACAGTGTAAGGCCAACAATAAATGCCAGCAATGAGCTAGTTGTTGACTGGCGGTGTTGTAGGTCATCTGTCTTGCAGTGAATGGATCTGCCCACCCCAAGAATGGAAAACTTTAAAGCCATTTGACACCAACTGAAATATCAAGACCATTTGCAAATGGTCTATTAGAGAGACAAACGTAAAAGCCTCAGGATTCAGGATGCATTCTGGAAACAAAACAATGGAAAACTTGAGAAAGCCCTTGTGAAATATTCAGGTCTGGAGACTGGTTTTGATGACTTAGAAAAGCTGACTTAGACAGTATTTTCCACTTGGGGCAGGAATTTGTTTATAGTGCTCACCTAAAAGCAAGCCAGTGATTCTAGTGGTTTTGAATGACCCTGTACACTTTAGCTCAATTGGGAAGGGGATTTCTGCACTCTGGCAGTGTCATAGAGATGTAGAAGGTGAGAATATTAAAGAGTAAGCTGATGTTCTTTTTCTGCCCTGGCAGCTGTTCACTCAGTGAGATGGCTGTTGGGGAGTGGGCATTGCTTTTCCAAAGTGCAGTTGGGTGAAGATAAATGTACAATGAGGGAACAGACACTTTGAATCATGAACCTCCCTCCCCACGCCCCTTCCATTTTAACAGTGCTGTAACCATTTTAAGACCCTAATTAGGGTTTTATAAGTAACTTTGACTCTGAAGTTACAGGATAAAATGCAACTGTCTGCTGGTAAACCCAGGTCCCTGTGTTCAGATGTGGGTTTCTCAGCTGCAGGGCCCTCTTCAGGATTCCTTTTGAATGTGCATTTCATTTTTCACGGAAATTAAAGCTGCTGAGAGATTTAGACAGATGGATGAGAGCCTTAGTTATACAACTTTACTGGCACCCAACATAAAATTGTGAAGTACAGCAGGTGGAAGTTGGTTGATTAGGTTGGATATTTGCTATTCTGTGAATCCAGTGGGCAGCCCCCTTTGTTCACATGCACTTGGGGTCCACATCCATTCATTTTTGTGGATGCTCCATGGGTTTGGTCTGTCTCACGATCTTCCATCTTCTTGCTACTTGCTCCTATAACTCCAGATATCATTGGCTAGGTTAAATGAAATCCGTCTCTGGCTGGCTTAGTTCCAACCTTTTTCGCTATTTTCTTCACACTGAGTACAAGAAGAAGTGGGCTTTGGGCCTCTGAATGTCCAAGCTAGGACAAAAAGTTCACTGACCTATGTTTGTAAGTAGTCTGATGGTTAGAATGTGCTTTAGAAAAGTCTTTGGGGGAGGGGGAGAAGATGGCAATAAGTTGGCACTATTAAAGATGGTACCTTCATAGAATAAACATCCAGGAGGAAACCACAATATTGACCACAATGGGTTGGACCGCAGACCACAGACCAAGAATAGACAGGCGACCACTTCCTGAATACAGCGGCTTTGCTTGCCAGGATCATGGAGGAGGCAGCTGTGAACAAAAGTGCAGGATTCACCTGGGCTTTTGCTTGTGCAGGACGCTAAGGACCAGGAGTCTGCTAACACCTGGGTTTCAGATTTCTCCTCGAAGCAGCTGTTCACACAGAGCAGGAAAGAAGACAAGAGGGCCCCCTATCTCACCCATGCTATACATCTTCCATCCCAGAAAAGGAAACAGCCAGAGGAGATAGAAGGAAACCTCAAATTATTTTTTCTGTCATGAAAACATGTCTTATCTATGTTTCATTCAGATTATAAATTAGTGTATAGAAGAATACATGATACAAATCCCTATTTACATGAGCATATCAGTGTGTTTTGCACCCTCTTGTGAAGAGTCATATACGTTAAGGCATAATGAAGGCATTCCTTATCTATTATCACTGAAGCACAATTTAGAATCTGTGCAATTAGATTTGGCTTGAAATGGGAATTCATTTCTCAGCAGGATTGCTCACTGAGTTACTTTATTGTCTCTTTGTTCTCTTAGTGGGGTCTTTTCATACCAGCATAGAAGAAAATGCTGTGCTGGATAAATCCAGCCCCAAGAACAAGGAAGTGACTGGTCGTTTCCTTGGGCTTTGCTTACCAGGTCTCTTCCCTTTCCTACTATTTGGCAGAAAAATAGAGTCAAGAATAAAAACCTAAGGCTTATTGCTTTTAAATAAAGAGAACCCCAAAATGTATCAGCTGTGGAAATTCATACTCAATAGTGAACACTTTCTTCCACACTGAAATACTGATCCCAAGATCAGACTTTCAACTCGGTGGGACATTTTCCCCTTTGTTTGAGCATCAGGTTTTTTTTTTGTGTGTGTGTGTGTGTGTTTTTAAATGAGACAGGGAGCATTGTTAGGAATATAACTGTGGTTCACAAACACCTGCTCACCCTCCCACATCATACGTGCATGTACAAGTAAATTTTTCAGCAAGTACAGGTCTATTTCCCAATTGCTTCAACAGGTAAAAACTGGCAGAATTTTTCTGGCATAACATGCACTCTAATTGTCCTTCTAGCTGATACCTGTTCTGAGCTGCTCCAAATGGATTTATTATAAAGCCCTCCTATGATCATCCAACTATGAAGCGTTCCATTGGGCTTGCTTTTAAAGCTTGGTGGCTGCACAGACCCATATAGAAGGAATCAGAGAATAACAAAGTCAGAGGAAGCACTGTGTGGCTGCTGTTGGTTTCCCAACCACCCTGGGCAGAACAGGTGTATGTAAAGGTGAGTCTTACTCCTGGGAGACGGCGCCTCAGGGAACTGCAAGCCAGGGCATGCAGAGAGGTTTTCAGGAGTGAGGTGTAAAATTCCAAAGGTTTGGGTTCAGTTCAGATAAGCACCCACATGTTTGGATCTTCAGTAGAAGCCTGTCTGAAATGTCTCAAACAGCCTGTTAAGTTGGGCTGGAAATCTTGCAGGAACTTCATGTCTCCAGAGGTTTTTGGTACTTCCTGTAAGAGTCAGCCCAGAATAGCCTTTCCATGTCTGAGCCAAAGATGGAAAAGTAATGAAACAGCCTTCTCACTTTCTATTGTTTTGTGTTAAAAGATTGTGCGTATTTGATGGTTGTGAGTGCTTTACACAGAGATGAAGTCATAGGAAAGTTCAGACATTTAGGCTCCTGTTTGGTTTGGGAAGTCTGCAGAAGCAGTGTTGGGAGTGGGCTTTCATTTCACGCAGACAGTGTGCCCATATACTGCCCTTTCCCTAAAGGTGGTTGTTTTTATTCAGAGAAAGGGGAAAAGAGGCATGGCTGTATAGTGGATCCACATTGTGCTGGTGGCCCCAGTTTCCTGGAGTTTATGAAATCACCATGCTGATCAACAAATGCGAGTTGATTTCCTGGAGATTCAGCCCCTTGAGGCAGCACCAAGAGGGGAAGCATTTTACCTGTCAGCGACACTGTGAAGCTGGCCTGCAGGACTCCAGGGTTTTTCTGAGACCCTGGCTACTCTTGAGTATTATATAAGGGACTACTTTAGACCTTTTCCTGCAGCAGAGGCAAATAACTAAACAGCTACTTATGCCAGCAGCAGAACTGGTGATTTTCTCCACTGGGAAGAGAGACATCCTTATGTTTGATGTACTTGTAGCCTGAGAGAGTCTCCACAGAGCAGACTCTCTTAGGGGAGTAGCAAGACTGCAGAAACCAGACCTTCAGAAATGACAAGGCCTGGTCTGAGTGTGCCCCGGTACACTTTCTTCTGGTGAGAAGTGTGACAGTTTGTGCCTTTGTAGCAGACAGTTTCCTCATGTTTTACCTCTCCTTACCGATCATCTGATTTTCAGAATGGAGAAGAACTGGTAAGCAAGTCCTCCAGCTACTTCCTGGATTTTCTCAGTGTCCTCTTCTATTGTACATTTTAATACATCAACGCGATTTGGAAAAGGTTTTCCTCAGAGGCCGTCTTGGATCACAAGACCCACCCTCCGAGCTTTCTGTCTGGTCGGGCTCTTCTGAAGTACAGGAAGGGGTGTGGACTACCGGCTGTTGGAGGGCCTCCTCATGGGGGCCTGGTGATTCAGCTCTGGAGGCGGGTCCTAGATTTGGCAAGCACCCGGTATTAGGAAGCATCGCGGAGCTGTGAAGGGCGGGGTGACTCAGCCCACATCTCTGCTAGCACAGGGAAACCTGATGTCTGATGTGAGAGCTGAGCTGTCTCGGGACCTGGGGTGTGGAGCACCCCTGGGTTTGCCAGGCTGAGCAGGTTAGGGGTTGGGACCTCCATTCAGAGACAAGAGGCTCCGCCCACCTCCTGTGGGAGACCCTTGCTGGTCTGCAGCCCTGGATCCTCGGCTACAGAGCGGAGAGGTCAACCAGAGAGGCATCTCCTAATTGGGAAGTGTAGCGATGTCTCAAGCTGAATGATACGGAACATTTGGAAATATTTGAAGAAAAGATCAAAGCCTGTGAATTTAATTACCCAGCCCCACCTAATTAGCTCCTGCCTGGCTGTTCAGTCTTCTGTGCTGACAATTATTGATGGGCTGCTGTCCTCTGTGCCCCCCTCCCCCCGGCTGGGCTGCAACCGGGGGCGGCAGGTTTTCAGAGGTTTGCAAGGGACAATTAATGAGTTTGAAGTGGGGGCAGCTGGGGGAAAACTGCCATAGCAGAGGGACAGAGGCCTTGCCTTGTTAGTGCCTCTAACATGTTATGGGCTTGTGTGTACTTGTGAGCATAAGTCTTGATTTTTCAGAATTCTGAGGCTCCAGAGTTACTGTCTGATAGACAAACTACAGAGGTATGAGTGGTGAAACATCTCCAGCAAAGGATGTTCTTCTGCTAGAATTAGCTGGGGTCTGCAGTGGGTTGGTGGGGTTACAGCCTCCTAGGGCAGGGTTCTAGATGTCAGGGTGTCAGTGACCAGGGTTGGCTGCCATTCAGACTTTGCCTATTGCGGAAGCACTGTCCTCAATCAGTGACTGGAGTCTGGGAGCTATACTGGTTTTCCTGGACTTGCCTGCTCTGTGGAGGTGCTGACCCCTATCTCAGAGCAGAAAAGATGTTCCTGGGAGGTTGGCAGGCAGTGGGTCTCTGCTGCCCTGATGGAATTGACACCAAGTGCTTTATAATTGATCCGAATAAAATGTATCCTTCATCCAACTACCATGAGAAAAATATACCCAGAATCTCTAACATTATTTTGCTGAATTTTGTCCTCAAGCTTTGCAGAGCCCTCTGATGAGCAAAACCAAACAAAACCAAAAATGAAACAAACAAACAAAAATCACAAAATGATACTTTTATGTCTTTTGGTTAGTGCTTATGTGTAAGAATAAAAGTTGTTTTGTTTTTTGTGCGTGCTGATACAGGAATTTAGTAGAATGTGTATTTTCAAATGTTCATACTTCCTGAACTTCCCTTCACACCTTGGCTTTTCTGTGGGGGGTTGAATGTAGCAAATATACACAAGGTGAATCTTGGCTCCCAAGAACTCTGGCCCTGCAGTTGACCTTATGCATTGGTTTCATTTTTTTGTGTGTCTCAAATACTTTCCTCAGGAAATATATTTAAGGTGACCTGCCCACCTCTCCCCCCACCGCCCCCCCCACTACCACAAAGTCTTCTTGGGAATGCCTCTTATGGGCTTCATTTCAATGTTGGTTCTTTGGTTTTCTTTTCCTTTACAATATCTCAAAGCTCTCCTTTTGTCCCCCACCCCATTTTCAGGGCATCTTAAGGTTTTGGTCTTTATATTTAAGACACCCCCATCTGTTTTGTATTCCTGAACTTTCTTTAGCTACCACAGACTTTGCTGGGTTCTGGGACCCCAACAGGAAACAAGGTCTTTCCCAGGTTCAAGGAACTCCTGGGGGGATAGAGAGAGTCCACTCAGGACACATGCAGCCAGGAATGCTGGATCCATCCAGCGGCCTCCGCACAGCACATCAACTAACATGCTTGACAGAACCCTGATCCTTCCTCTGGGAAAGAGGTATTTTCAAATACTGAATTATTTTTCTAAGCAGCATTCTGGAAGTTCTGTATTTATTTTCTAGGGATTTTTGCTGGTCTCCATTCTCTTCCAAGAAGCCTGGGGAAGCTAGGGAAACCCACCAACCAGACTGCAGCAAGCTGGGGCACTTTTGCAGAAAATGTGAAAGGAGGCCCAGCACACTTGCCTTGTAACCCCCTCCTGGAGCTCAGCCATATGTACGTCCTGTTTTGGGGGGCAGTGCCATGCAGGTGGTGTTCTGGGCCTTTCTCTATCTGACCACTGAGTCTCTACATTAAAAAAAAAAAAAAAAGGACCCAACCCTTGGCTCTTGCCCTTTAGCTCCTGCATTGCTCTAGGTCCACAAGATCTGTGGAATGCACTCGTCTTTCTCATGCTTTCTGAAGCTTTTGTTTGTTTATCCTTCACACATGGTCTGCTGCTGAGACAGCCAGAGTGGGGTTCTCACTTCTTTCTTTTGGTGTGTAAAGAGTGCAGACATGTCATGTTTATTATTGTTGAGTTTTTCTCAGCTAAGCTGAAGATGCACCTCGAGAAGGTTTTACTCAGGGGACTGAATTCAGACATTTCACAACATATAAATAATGGTCTTTAACATGAGCCACTTATTCTATCTTTTTTGTTTATGAAGAATTTTCCTTATTCAATTTTAACAAAATGACAAATGCACAGTTTGTGAGCTTAGTATGATGTAGATTCTTGACCTGATCTCATGCATTATTGGCACTGAGAAAATTTCCTTTGAAATAGTGGTAAAATCTTTGCTGAGTCCCATTGTATGCCTACCACACACTGCAGAAGGTGCTGGGAGTGTCCTGATCAAGAAAAAGAACAGCAATGTCCACTTTGGGTTCAATCACAGCACATTCTTTCAGTTTGGTCTGAAATGAACTTGTGTAATAACCATTTGTATAGCTTGAATTAGAAAGCCAAAGGAACCTTAGTAAATCATAAAGCCATAAACCAATTTCTCCTGGAGAACCTTAATCCTAGATCTTTTTAAAACTCATTGGCCATTCAGTCTCTGACTTGGAGCTTCTATTCGTTTTTCAAACATAATACATCATACTTTCTGGAAAAGGGCTGTGTGCAATGGCTACTCTGACCTCCCAGATTTTGGCATCTCAAAATGCCTAGAGGCATGTCTGAACCAAAACTTATACAGCAGAATCTTTCTTTGTTATAGCCAGCCTGCTTCCTCTAAAGTTCACATGTTCTCTCTGAAAACATGTGGTATCTATGTGAATCAGTAATTTTGCAAAAGTCATGATTTAATTTAATAATGTTGATTTTGGTTGCCCTGACCATACAAATGAACATTTTCTGAGCTCTAAGATGAAACTGGAGGCTACTTCCTCTTCATCTTATTTCTATAACTTTGCAGGCACTGATTTGGCACAAAGGAAATTTGCCAAAATGCAGAACATTTGGGACACAAGAAAACTCAGGAGGCATTATTAAGCATTTAACATCTAAGGTTTCCAGATTTTAAGATTTTATTTATTTATTAGTTAGAGAGAGAGAGAGAGCAAGCACAGGCAGACAGAGCGGCAGGCAGAGGCAGAGGAGGAAGCAGGCTCCCTGCCGAGCAAGGAGCCCGATGTGGGACTCGATCCCAGGACGCTGGGATCATGACCTGAGCCAAAGGCAGCCGCTTAACCAACTCAGCCACCCAGGCGTCCCTAAGGTTTCCAGATTTTAATCCAATGCATTATTTATAAATGTTTTGGACCTAGGCAGACTTGGAATTGCATCCCACTCTTGCCACCATTAGTCTCATCCCCAAGCAAAGCTTTTCTTATCCAGGTATCCTTTTTGGAAACATGAAGCAAATAGGCACCTACCTTCTAGGAATATGTCTATGCCTGGCACACAGCAGGTGCTCAATATAGGCAAATTTGACTAGTTGTAGCATTTTTGGCTCTGTTACTTTTTTCCACCCATGTGATCTACCAAATTTAAGAAATTGGATCCCTTAAATATCAATCTCCATCACTAGCAATAGTGATGGCAGGAACAGAAAGTTGGGTCAGGCTAAGTTTACTGATATGGGCTTGTTAAACAGACATTGTGCATTGGTGAGTTAGGGCTTTAACAATTTGGTTGGTTGGTTCACCAAACAATGGAACAGGATGGACCCCTGTGAGAGAATTGAAAATCCCAGACATACCTTGGTTTACCATAGAGTAATTCAAAGACTTAGGGAGATTGAGATTTCAGAGTGGATATGTCATTTGTCACCCATGCTGGGAAGGCTCAGAGGCATACGTTTTATAACCATGAGAAATAATTTATGATGGGAATCTGGCACAAAGAGCTCTGTGTTTGCTCTGCTCTGTAGGCCAGATCTCAGTAGGAACTGTAACCACTCTAATGGAAAACCTAAAAGCGATGGGGGTAATTGGATCCTGGGGCTGCTGGGGCCAATAAGTGGCCCTCAGCCACCAAACACAAGGAAAATGTGATGACCATCATAGATACTAGAATCAAAGCAGCTATCAGAATGGTCTGATCATGCAGTCCTATGGTGTTACCTCATTGACTGTGGTATTCCTAGAGGTGAAATAGGTGGGAGGCCTGTGTAAATTCTTACTTGATCTGTATAAGCAGAAAAATTCAAGGTCAAGCAAACAGAAGTTTAACCTGAATCTTAAAAACAGAGAGTAACAGGCCCCTAACTGATTCTCAGACTTGAGCCAGGTCACAGACCCAGAACCCCTTGAATGAAAAGGAGGTGGGGTCCCCTCTATAAAGGACCCTGGTACACTGCCACTGGTCAGTTAGAAAGAGCTCTAATATTCTGTTTGTTTCATTAATTTTATACCATTAATCTTTCTTCTAGTCTTCCCAAAGGTACACACAGCCTTTAGATTTGACTAGGTCTGCAGTCTACTGGCCCATCCTATACAGATTTTAGACCTGCTGCCTTCATAATCAGGTGAGACAGCTCCTTATGACAAATGTCCCTCTCAGCACACATCCTTTTGGTTCTGTTGTCTGGAGAACCCTGGCTTATATTTCAAAGTAATCTTTCCATCCTCTGTTCACAGGTTAGAAGATACTATTATCAAAGTAATAATTTATTGTTAATAAATTGAATACAATATGTCAGTTCTACTCAAGCATACAATGTAATCTCTACCCATATCCCAATGACTTTGAAGAATGGGTGAACAAACTGTGATATATACATACAGTAAAATATTATTAAGCCTTAAAAAGGAATGAAATCCTGAAATATTGCTACAGCATGGATGAAACTAGAAGATATTATTTTGAGTGAAATAAGCCAGACACAAAAAATACAAATGTTGTATAATTTCACTTATATGAAATATCTAGGATAGGCAAACTCATAAAGACAGAGAGTAGAATAGTGGTTTCTGGGATGGAGGAAGGGGGGATGGGGACAGAGTTTCAGTTTGGGGTGATCAAAAAGTTTTGGAGATGAATAGTGGTAATGATTGCACACTAATGTGAATGTACTTTATGCCACTGAACTGTATACTTAAAACTGGTAAAAATGATAAATTTTATGTTATGTATATTTTTACCACAATTAAGAAAGAAATAACCTTGTTACTGCACAGGCACCAAAAGATCAATGTGTAATGCTTCATCTCTTAAAGTAGTGTTCTGCCCACCACCACTAGGAAAGTTGGTCCAAATGTAACTGATGACACATGTGCGTGGTGGGAGGCCACAGTGGCTTCTGGGAGCCATCGGTTCATTCTAAATAAAGCAGATTCACTAAAGGAAAAAAATGAGCTGCAATTGCAGAAAATGTTCCTGAACACACGATTATTGTATTAAGTTCCCTTGAACCATGAGCTCTTATTACATGAGTCCTTTGCCCATGTCTGGAACTCTATCTTGTGGTCAAAAAAGGGAAAATTTTGTTAAAACTTTGAGGATATATATTGCATATAGGGAGAGAGAGGCCAATTTTAAGAAAGTGTCTCAAATCACTTGAAAAACAGCTATCCCTGACACCCTGGGAGAGACTGGGCAGAAATCACTGTATGGCTCAGACTAACAACCCCCTCCTTTGTGTGGGCTCCATTTAAACCACATGGCTTTAAGGTTGCAAAGTGGGTGTGGCTTATAAATACCCAAATTACAGCAGCAAGTCTGCATGAATGATTTTTTCCCCTTTGTAATAATAATGTCAAGACTGTTATTATACTTGGCTCCATGGGGGAATTGGAAGTGTTTCTCTGAAGGGAAGTGCTTCCAGCTCTACAGCTCTTTCAAGAGCTCCATTCCCATGTACTTGCTGGAAACTTTCAGGAAACCACATTCCTTTTCACGTCCCCATTTAGCAATGTGATCTCTCCCAGCCAGAATGCTTCCCAGACCACCTCATCAACTGGGCCTGGGAATGGAATGCACCCATGAGGGGCTATGCATTGGGGTTTAGGTCTTGTTTCCATGTTGTGTTTGTGAGTAAGAGAGGAAAGGAATGGTTTTTTTTCCCTCCTGAGAATATTTTGTCAACCCCCAGCATATTTCAAAGGATTCAAAGTCTCTAATGAATCAAAGGAGTCAAAGTCTCTAATCTGGGGATGAGGGCCAGTGGAACCCAAGATGACAATGAGATCAAATTCTGTCTCAGAGTGGCCAGAGTTGGCCTGGATTTTAAGTCAAGAGGCATTTGACAAGTGTCAGGAAAACCCATAAGAATCTTGCTGTAATTTTCTGTAACTTCTTTTGGAAATCATCTGACAAAAAGAAATTAACTGTAGTGTGATGGTGATCCTTTATTTTAAGATTTATTTTTTAAAAAGTGTGGGGGGAAGGAGAAACAAATAATCAGTTTTTGAAAAACAAGCTAAGGGTTGTGAATATTATATGATTTACTTTATATAATTAAAAAATAGAGGAAAGCAATTATCAGCACAAAGCAAGAATATCCAACAGATCATTACATACCGTCCTATGTCACTAGTAGACAATGCCAAGGAAAGACTTGGCCATAATAAAATTCCTTACCAGAAGGGGGATGGTCTCGGGGGATTGGCCCTTTGATCTTGTGTGTGTGTGTGCTTTAAATATTTAATTGGGTAAGTGTATGTGGGGAGTTTTGGTAGAAGGGGAGATGAGATGGTGGGGGTAATAATATTAAAAAGGGCAACAATATTTAATGGTCAGATACAGCACAGGTTTTATTTTTTTCAGGTATGTATTTGAACTGAAATCATATTAGTTGTCAAAGATGTCTAGGTAGCACCAGAAAATACATAAAAAGCCCCATTAGTACCTCAAGTACTCTCTGTGGTGGGTATTTTGACTTGACAATCTGTTTCTTAACAGAGAAATAATTGGAGACAAACAAAGTAATCTGTTTGTAGAGTAACAGAATCCAGTACTTACCAGAAAAGTGATAGCAAAGAAGCAACTGTTTATGCTTCTTACCTCAATAAATTCTTTAATCATAAGCTTCTGTTAAGTTCCACAGAGGTTTTTATACATTTTTGAGAGTTCATTGTTATTTAGATCCATACACAGGATCACTAATGCCTCTTGTTTCTTTCCTCTGGTTTCATCTCCCACCTTTTCAATGTGCATCCTTAGCAGTTATTTCAGTGAAGGTCTGTACTAATAAACTTTTCTTACTCTGAAAAACTCGTTATTTTGCTCTCAATCTTAATAGTTTAGCTAAAAGTATAGAATTCAGATCATTTTCTCTCAAAACTTAGAAGATAATATTCCACTGTCTCCTAGTATCTTTCTTTTGAGGAATGCACTCTCAATTTAAATGTCTTTTCTCTGTGGTTACTTTTAACATTTTTGCCTCTCCTTAGAGTTCTGAGTGTGTTTAGGTATGGATTTATTTTTAACCTTTCTGGTTGGGACCTAATGAGATTCTTTATTCTCAGTGTTTTCCTTTGGATTTGAAATTTTTTCAGGGACTTTCTCTTTAAGCTATTGTCTTATCTCCCCTCTATGATTTACTTCTTATCTCGTTTTATCAGCTAGAAAGATTACATCTGATGCATCTGATAGAAAACACAACTTAGAGGGGTTTATTTTTTTCTCACATGACTAGATGTCTGGAGATAGGCAAGCTAAGAGCTTTTCAGCTTTCTGCTTTATCATCCTTTGCATGTTCCTATGACAACTGTTCCGCTTCTAGCATGGTTCATATATCCACACAGATATAATGTTTGTGGGTGGAGGGAGAAAGGGGAAGATTTTAAAGAAGATCCTCAGGAATTCAGTTGGGAACTTCTACTTCTATTTCATTGAACAAAATTGTATTACTTAGTTATCTGTTTCCTTGGGTGTGCTGGGAGGGACTTTTTTTAGCTGGACATATTGTCATCCCAAACAAATCAGCAATCTGTGAGTAAAGACAACAGAATGGAATTTTATAAGCAATAAGCAGGATCTGTCCTGGCATATGTTTTGTACTTCATCTCATGTTGTCATGGCTATTTGTGTTATCTCTCCCAGTCTCTAGATTTTGGATGACTTCCTCCAACATACATTCCAGTTCATTAATTCTTCCTTTACCTATGTCTAATGTGGTGTTTAAATGAATCATCAATTTTTGATTTGTGCTTCTTACCATATATTTTCTCAATAAAAGTTCTACTTTTTTTTCAAAGCTATGTCTTTTAAAATATCTTATTTCTGCATGGATTCTATTTTTCTCTTTTATCTTCTCAGTAATTTAAAAATATTTATTTAATAACTTACTTGAGAATACTGTTCTATTATTTCAAGTTTCTGGTTTTTTAATGTTTGTTGACTCATTTATGATACTTTATTTCATATTATGAAATTTCTGATTATGAGATTCTCTTGTGAGACAATTTTTTTTCTCCTGAAATCCTGTGTGGTCTTGATTGAAGGAATGTCCCTCAGAGCAATTTTTTCCTTGTTTCTCCAGGCCTTCAGGGATTCCTGAACCATGAGGATATCAGATCAGGCAAGGCACTATTGCAAAGGTTCCTATTGTTTATGGGAGCCTTTCAGTACCACCAAAGTCCAGGCAGTCAGCATGAGGACTGGACTTGGCACAGAGATTGGGAGGCTCTGGGGGAAAGGAGTGTCATGGCAACATTGTTCCAGTGAGATATTTTTACTAGCATGAAAATGAAGAACAAAAAGTTAGAAACCAAAAGGAAATGCAAAACATCAATTTTTAAGTCCTTAAATGCAGGACTAAGGTGCCTAAAATCTCTGGCAGTCTCTTGTCCTAACTTTGGACACTGCCACTTGCCACAAGTAAGACTTAATTTTGGGAAAATAAAATTATTGAGCTATCTGTGGCTCTTCAAATGTAGAATGCATTCATGCAGTGAATCCTTACTCACCAATTTTAGACCTTCCCACCCACTGTGGACAAGGCACTGTGCTGTCCTGGTGGACAGAGATGAATGATACAGAGTTTTGATCTCAAGTATGGAGTCAAATGCACAAACAAATCAGTCTAATATTATTCATGCATAGCTAGAGTACTAAGGGGCACAAAGGAGAGGGGAGGTTGGCTTTGGTGAGAACTTCATGAAGAAATAGCACTTAGGCTAGGTCTTGAAAGATAAGCATGGTTGTGATAGGTGAATAGGTCATGCAGTCAGTTAGCAAGTTATGAATATGAGAGAAGGAGGAGATTTTCTTTTTTGAGAATTAATGATTTGAGTTTTGAACATGGTAGGTTTGAGTGCTTATGGAATATCCAGTAGACAGCTGGAGTTCTACAATTCTGGAACTCAAAAGGATGGGAGTTAGAACTGATGTGGAAATCATTGAACAATGGTACTCAGTGTGGCTGTGGGCAGAGGAAAGGAGAGAGAGAAGAGAAAGGAGGAGAGGAGAGAGGAGTAAGGAAGGTATAGCACATGAAGCTATAGTGAAAGGCAGAGAAGAAGAGACATAGGAGAACAGGATGACTGCCATTGCACAATGAAGATGAGAGGGTCTCACGAATAGGTGAAATAGTCATCAGTATTAGATGCTGCAAAGAAATCAAGTAGGAGGAAAATCGAGTCTTAAAGTAGCAATTTCTGGAAGCCTTAGTAAGACAATAAATTATTGCAAGTATTTTCCAATAGTTGCCAGAAGCACAGCAAGGAAGATGAGAGAGGGTGCTTACCCTGAGGAGAGAAAGAACTCAGAGCTGGTGTGGGGCGGGGTGGGGAGTGGTGGTTGCTGAGCCCCCTGGTATCCTCCACACAAGAGAGAAAGCAGAATGGCAAAGTACTTGGAGTAATTTACTGTTTCTGGGCTTGCTTCTCTGTGTGTAGGAGGATTTATAGAGAGCACGCTGCCAGACATGTGGACGGCTCCCCCAAACATTTGCTCTCTTTCACTTGCATGTGTGTTAAAGGCAGAGATTCCAGGATAGGAAGGAGGAAAAAGATTAGCTTGGAAGGGAAAACCAGGCACATCCCCCTCTGCACTGGAAGGAATGAGAAGGACACAGACCTCCGAGGCTGGTGGGGAAGGAGAGAGGAACAGGCACCTGCCGGACCCGGAGCTTCATGAGAACTAGGGGTGCATGCAGGGGAGGACTGTCACCCTGAGGACGGAGAGAGGGGAAGCCTGGGACACCATAAGGCATTTCCGAGAGACATCGAGGGTCCTGTCAGAGGTGGGAGTGTGACTCCTGAATGGTTCTGATATCTAAGGTGACCTTGCCATCATCCTGGCTATGGCATTCTCCTATAGTCCCCTGCTAAGTTATTAGTAGATGACAGGTGCTCAAGAGAGGAAGAGCCAGGGAAGAAGGGACAGTACTTCCCACAGTGCCCCTCTCCTGAAGCACCATTCATACCCCTCGCTGGATTCCACCTCCCTCCTGCATCCCATCCCTCTGGGCTTTTCCCACTCTCACAAACATCTGCTGCTCTCATAAACATTTGCCTAAGCTGGCTGCTTTCTGTTCCTTTCTCACCTCAGGGCCTTTGCACCAGCTGTCCTTGCTGCTTGGAGTAAGCTCCTCTTAGCTTGGCCAGCTTGGCTCCTTTTCATTCTGAACTCATTTCCGGTGCCCCATCTCCACCCACCACCCCTTGCAGAGTGTATAGCTTTGCTATACCACTTTATCACAAGGGTCTGTTTACTTCACTTTGTAACACTTCCATCTCATATTCTTGTTTGTTTATGTACTTATTGTCTATGTCCATCTTCCCTAGTAAGGCTGTAAGGCTCATAAGAGAAGAGCCTTTTTTTTTGTCTTAGTCACTGTAGTATGTCCAGAACAGAGAGAAATATTTAGCATATACTGATATATATGATTCATTGCGTGAGTGAAATGGCATGTCTGGCTTCCTAACATGGGTAAAGGGAGTTAGCTCCCCCTGAGCTATCACTCTTGGGGGTCCAGGTACACAGGAATGGCCACTGCTCTGGGGCCCTTGCTCTTCAGAGCCTCCTTGTGAGCCTCTGGCCGATCCCAGACTCCAAGCTTTCCACCATGTCAATCAGGATTCTTCTTATTTTCTTATTTCCTTTTAAATTTTTATTTTATTTTTTTTACAGAGGGGATAAATAATTTTTCTTTTGACTTTTACACATAATAGCTACAGAATTTATTTATCATATCTGTCTTGAATTACTTAAAAAGCAAAGCAGCTGTCCTCTCATGCCTTTCTGAATTGTTACTCTGTCTGGTTTGCTTCACCAGAAAAATCTCTATGTCAATGAGATTGTGTCCTTTTTGCTTTGTATTATGCAGATCTGAAATCATCTTAAGGTAAAAAAGAAAAGAAGAGAGAAAGAATGAAAATAGAGAAACAGCAAATTCAAAACATCCCACACTTTCATTCTCTGATTTGTTTCTGCGAATTAGGCAAGTAACTAAGAAAGTGTGATGCTTAGGATGTATCATCATTTCCTTTACAAACAAAGTGAGCATTTCACTTTCCAAGTTTCCCTTCTCCCCAGAGGGAGCAATTACCTGGGTACAGGGTCAGCAGATTTAGCCTGAGTTTTACACAGAAGTCTCCACAACTGCCTTCACAACCCCAAAATGCTTGCTTGCACAGAGCATGTCATTTACTAAGAAACTTAACACACATCCTTACTTTCTTGCTTTCTTTGTGTATTCTTCCAGAGCTGTTATGTTTATAGAAGAGACACTTTTTTGTAGCATCTATTTTATACAGAAACATTTATACTAAAAAACATAAAGTAGACTGAAGAATTTCACAATATTTCAAAGTGGGTAGTGTCTTTCACTAGCTTCCTGGGTTTTCAACTGTCCCCTTTCCCACCCAACAATTTTCTGCCCCTGAGAAAGCACTGCGAGCAGCAGCAGCACCCTGTGTGAAATCTGTCACCCAGCCAGGCTCTGCTTGGGGGAGTGTCTGCAGCCACAGGCCAGCTGAGGCCAGGCAGCACCTGAAAAATGCCTTTTAAAGAAAGACATTTCCGTTGTCTTCAGAAGGGAGCATCCTTTTGTTCTCTTTCCAGAAGGTCACATGGCCAGTCAGCCTCCAACAGAGCAGAAGAAATTCCTCAGGAGTTCCCTTGAATTGTGCTTCTGTTCTATATCAGGCCACAAGTGGTCAGCGCACTGTTTACAAGATACCCTGTGGCTTCTCAGAGTGACCTGGTTTCAGAGAGCGGGTCCCAGGTGAAACATGAAAGCTGTCCAGGCGTCCAAGGCATTTGTCTATGAGGCAGGTCATGCCATTTGATTTAGAGAGAATCAGTGCCTTGGGAAAGGGGTTTGCGTGATGGAGTTCCTCCATTCGTTAAGGAATCTGGCAGACTGTGTTAATTTGTGCAGGCTAATAAGGCTCCAGTGATCCCTCCGCCTGATAAAAAACAAAACAAAACAAAACAAAACAAAAAAATCCTTCCAATCATTTGATACTTAGGAAGCACAAGATCCCAGGAAGGAGAAAAGTCATTATTTCTTGCTTCTACAGAAAAATCAATATGAACACATTTCCCTTCTTCTCTGTTACCATTTTTTCCCTAGAGTTCATCTGTAGGCAAACATATTTTAAGTCATTTTGACAAGAGAGCAATTGGATCTTTTCAGTGTTGTTGGAGGAGAAAAACACTAGTTGAGTAAGAGTTTAAAGTTCTGTTAAGGGAGTAGAGCAGAAGTTGTTTTTCTTAATTAAAAAGTATAAAGTCAGATTCGATTCCCCTTCATCTCCTCTCCACCTGTTAAACAATGCAATTAATTTTTAAAAAGAAATTTCATGAATACATGAAAGAAAAGTTTTACTTTTACACTGCTTAAAAATGTTTTACACTGCTTAGAAATCTGCCTTTCCACCTGTCCTGAGATACTCAGTTTCAGAACTGTCTCTTCTGGATGTGCACTTATTCATGATAGGTTTGGGGAATGTTAGAAAATGTGAACTGTATATTCTGTGTGGACATTACAAAGATTGCTCTCTGCAATTCCACAGCCCTCATGGAAGACAGAGGGCCTAAACTTCATGGGAGAATAACATCATAATATAAATGAAAGACGAAGAGCATGCAAGAGTTAGAAATGAAAGGAAAATGAAAGAGGACATCTTAGAGGCAGAGCTCGGTTCGCAAGACCCATTAAAGGAAAACACCAGAGTTCATGAGGATGCTGAGCCCACTTTATCCCGTATTTATTTTGGCCAGACATCAGCCTTCCATATGAAGATTGGAGAAACACAGGAAACGCCAGTTCTGAGCTGTGGAGCTCCTGCATCTGATGCTACCAATCTGTAGCATGCAAATAGTAGAAAAGCCTCCATTAGTAACTCATGAAGCAATAAATATTTTCATTTCATTGTCCTCAAAAATGAAGAATTGTTTAATATAATTTGAGGCCTCAAATTCTATATACATGTTCTCAATCGGTGATGAAAGGGTCGGATTTTCCATTGAGCTGGTTGTAAACAAGCATGTCCTCTCTTGTGCTTTTCAAGATATTGCCTCTCTCTCCCAAAGGGTGACAATTAGTACATAATTCCAAGTATTTTCTTAGCTGTTCTTTGTTCACTGCAATCTAAAATTGCTCAGAGGTACCATTTTGAACCAAACCAAAACAACAACAGTATTGTACCTAGGAAAAGTTTTTATATGTTGCCCACACTTATTTCAACTCTTCATTTCTAATTTCCTAAAATGCAGGGTAGGAAACA
This sequence comes from Taxidea taxus jeffersonii, assembly GCA_003697995.1. NCBI lineage: Eukaryota > Metazoa > Chordata > Mammalia > Carnivora > Mustelidae > Taxidea > Taxidea taxus. Next base: position 73,236 of record RCUC01159011.1, read on the forward strand.
ATATGATTATGATTTCACGTTAAATGCGGCAAGTTAGAGAAAAACTAAAAGAATTCACCTGAAGTCACATAGGAAAGAAGGAAGGAAATTAAGGAAGGAAAGCCCAAATTCCCCCATCTTTGTGTTATTCCTCATATAACCTATATGGACAAAATAAGGTTTGCCTATAAATGCAATCCTTTAGACTTTCTCTAAGGTCTTGATTTCTGTGTTTTTGTCACCTAACACTATGCAATAAAGATTAGTGGAATAAAGATTTTGTCCCTGAGGCTCTAAGACCCTTCCTAGCTCTTGAGAGGCTGGCAGGACACAGTATGGCATTTTGGTAAGAGCCTGGGCTTTGGACCTTGGCAAAGGACAGACTAGATATTAAATCTGTGACCTGTCACAGTGAGTCAGCCTCTCAGGGTGCTCATCTAAAAATGGAGATAATATGATTAAGGTGGTAGGAAAAGAAAAAATGAAACAAGATGGGATCGGGAGGGAGACAAACCAAAAGAGACTCTTAATGTAATAAAACAAACTGAGGGGGGTAGGGGGGAGAGGGGTTGGGAGAGGGTGGTGGGGTTACATTATATGTTTAAATAAAAAAAGCTTAAATAAAAAAATAAAAAATTAATTAAAAAATGGAGATAATAGTACTGACCTCACAAATTTGCTCTGAGAAATGAAACAGATATGAGACAGTCTTTAATTTATAACAAGTATCTTGTAAATGTCCCTTCCTTCTCAGTGCTTGTGGCTTTTGTCTGCCGAGTGCTTGGTCAGGGTTTTAGAGCCTCAGGGATATCCAGCAGGGCTGGTGAGGCAGGACCCATGCAGCCAGCTGATGACCCCTCCAGCTTTGACTTCCTTGTTAACCTTTTAAGGCCAAATGTGGTCCTCAGAACCCATTTGAAGGCTTTGCTGGGAAGATTCCTGTTTGGTGGCAACACACTGGGCTGAAGTCAAAGGGGTGTTAATGCTGACAGTGTAGCTGGGACCTTCCTTGGAAACCTAAGGGAGGGCCTGAAGGTCAAGGATGGGAAGAGGTAAGCACACTGTGCTGCTTCTATTCTTTCAGCTCTCCTTCTTGAGGTCTAGAAATGCTAAGAGGAGGCTTCACTCTTGGCTTTTAACCTTGAGACTTAAATACAGACACAACCCTCGGTTCCTGTTACATTGTAGTGAGTAATATCTTGGTGCACTCACCCTGGAAGCATGCTTCCCTGTCAAATGTGACACATGCAGTTCAGAGGTGGTCTGACTAATATTCTTTGTAACTAGTAAAGAGGTTGTAAGTGCTGTCACAGTGCATGAAGGTTTTATCTTGTCTGTGAAAGAGTTTGCAGTGGTTGGAATGCTGACCCTCATGCTGCCCCCTCCATGTGGGTGCTGGTCCACTCTCAAGGCACAGGTCTACCTGTAGGACAGTCTTGCTCAACCTCAGTCCCAGGAGTGGAGCAGAGGGAGGAGTGATTGGCCCACTGAATGAAGGGATTGATTGTGCTAGGCACATAGTTGGTAACGGAACACTACCTGAACAAAAGTCTTTGGTACAGCACAGGGAACTGCATGACCCCTGCTCATTGTTGTGAAGCTCTCGTATCATTCAGGTCTCAGCTCAGAGGCTGGAGGCCTCATCGCTGCTGAGCCAAGGACTCTATTATATCTTCCTATGTATGTCCATTTTAGTTCTTCTCCTAGCCTCAGACAATCTGTAATTTGTGTTTACTTGCTTGTTGTTTATTTGCCCCTCCTACTAGAGGGCAAACTCTGTCCCATAATGTAAGAAAGATTTTTCTGGTATTATTCAATGCCTAGAATGTCACCTTGTCCAAAGTAGGCATCCAGTAAATGTTTGCTGAAGTTTTTAAGGTGACCTGTGATGATCATTAGATACACACAGATATGACATGCAGCAGTACATCAATTACCTACAAGTCTAAATTTCAGCAACATGAATCATCAGGAAAATGTCTTTGAACCCAGAAATGTCTGAAGTATCAAGAAAATACTCCTTACACATGAAGCTGGTACTCCACTCTTTCAATCCTGAGAGAGGGCCACACTGACTTCTATGAGCACAAAAGTCTTAAACTGGGTTATCTCATTTTCTATATACCAGACTAGAAGTAAACATGAACAGTGTGGGAAGTAGACACTGATGTGATAGCTTTCTGCCAAAGCAGGGTATAGGGTTCTGTGAACCCATAAGACAGGGCACTTTTACTTAGGACCCAGGGTCCTCCAGTAAACAAATTCTGCAGTAAACAAGGGGAAAATAGATAGTTCACTGGAATATATGTACATATAAGGCCTATAGAAGTACTTAAAATTATTTATTTATTTTAGAGAAAGAGAGAGAGAGAGAGAGAAATGATGGATGGAGGGAGGGGCAGAGAGGGAGAGAGAGAGAGAATCTCCAGTGGAATCTCCACTGAATGAGGAGCTCTACCTCACAACACTGAGATCATGACCTGAGCTGAAATCAAGAGTCTGACCCTTAACTGACTGAACCATCCAGATGCCTCAATTTATAGAAATGCTTTAGCTGCATATTGTTGCTTTATAGCTAGAGGCACTTGAAAAAGTAAGCTTCATTGTTCTGGTGGTCATTTTGCTATTTTTCTATTCCTGTTGATTTTGTTGACATTGTTCATTTTGTCTTAAAGAGAAAGTATCATGTTGCCTTTGAATTTGAGCATGAATACATTTCTTTTAATATTTAAGGTTTTTTAATACTTAGACTTTATTAAATGCCTTAGGTACATTCTAGAAATTAGTTCTCGTCTATAGACAGTTATATCTGGAATATGACGGAGTCACCAAAAAAGATTAACAAATTAGTGTTGTAAACAAGGCTATGTAAACAAGGCCTGACTCAGCTGCTCTTATTTTTAACTGCTTTTGTGTGAGAAAACAAAGAGAAATATTACATAAAGAACAGGATGTTTTGGACGGCCACCTCTACTGCATTACCTAATACCGTAGTTGCAGATTTTGTAAGATTCATCTGCAGGTGTTGAGAGCATTAAAAATGTGTATTATTACACTCTAGGCATTGGTAACAGAGCAAAGCTGAAAACACAAGTATGTTGGAGGTGATGCTGGGATAAGTCATGTATTACCTTGGATTGGAATGATAGCACTTAGTATAAATTATTTAATTCATGGGTTGTCTCCTACTTGTGTCATCAGGGGCTTGTTCTAACTCTTGGGGGAGGCTTGGTTTCTATATTCCTGAACTGGGGAGCACGATCTGTCTGTGGCTGTTCTGTGAGGGTGACTTGCACAGTCACCTGAGCTGCTGGTTGGAAGAGAACTTAAGCACTGGGTGTCCCCCATGGGAGTCATTCATAGTTCTTTGAATTTTTGCTCAACTCCATTCTCACCTCTGAATCAATTGTTGCAACAACCTGTGAGGTGCCCATGTTTTACGGTTGAGGAGTCTCACTTCCAAGGTAGATTAGTGGGAGATGAAATTCGATTTTGTATCTCTCAGCTCCTGTTACTCAAAACAACATAGGTTGTAAGGTGTAAAATTAGATAAGGTACAACTCTGTGACTATTGCTTCAGAAAGATAAGAACATGCCCTGCCTCTGAGAATGCAGAATTTAGGTCTCCTCCAACTCATGTCAGAGCAATGTTGAAGACGAACTCTTATTTTTCCAGTTAGAATGGCACTGAGGATTTCTCGACAAAACAGACTGAACTTTAATAGCCTCTCCTTGTCAGGTTCTGGTCTATCAGAGTTTCATAAGCCTGAAGCTATATGCACAATTTCAAGGAGCGTGGCATCCTGATTCAACAGTGGTTTGGGGCACCATCATTTACTCCTGTGATGTGAGTATAGGTCCCAGCTTCCCTCAGTCCACTTGGTGATGTTTATGGAGAGGGGAAACAGAAAGCAAACTCGATGATTTAATTCTGGTATCACTTCCACTCATTGACAACTACTCTGAGGGATAATGTGAGCATCATCTCATTTACTCTTCTCGGGAGCCTGCTTACTAGTAGCGCATAATGTTGTTTTTTTTTTTTTTTAAGATTTTATTTATTTATTTATTTAAAAAAAAAAGATTTTATTTATTTATTTGTGTGAGAGAGAGAGATAGCCAGCACAGGCAGACAGAGCAGCAGGCAGAGGCAGAGGGAGAAGCAGGCTCCCTGCCGAGCAAGGAGCCCGATGTGGGACTCGATCCCAGGACGCTGGGATCATGACCTGAGCTGAAGGCAGCTGCTTAACCAACTGAGCCACCCAGGCGTCCCTATTTATTTGACAGACAGAGATCACAGGTAGGCAGAGAGGCAGGCAGAGAGGCAGGCAGAGAGAGAGAAAGAAAGGGAAGCAGACTCCTTGCTGAGCAGAGAGCCCAATGTGGGGCTTGATCCCAGGACTCTGGGATCATGACCTGAGCCAAATGCAGAGGCTTAACCCACTGAGCCACCCAGGCACCCCTAGTAGCAAATAATGGTTTAAAGACAGATGATCTGGACTGAAATCTTAACTTCTCTCATCTCTGTGATCTGAGGCAGTTATTTAATCATCTGGGCCTCAGTTGCCTCATCTATAACATGCTGGTCATCATAGGGCTGCACTGGGATGTAAGTTAGATCTGGCTTAGGAAAGCCACCTAGGCAATGCTCGCCACACAGTTAATCCTTGGTCACCGTCAACTGTCATGTTAGTAGTAGTAAAGCCTATCTTCCAAGTGGGAAAAATGAGGTTCAAGAAGTGAAGTGATCTACTTAAAGTCACACAATTAGGCAGCTAGACTGCCAGTTTCCCTCTTAAACACAATACTTGTCCAAAGCTGACAGTGAAGCCCACAACACAGGAGGAAACTGAGGAGTGGAACTTTGCCCTCTTTTGAGTAGGGCCTCCCCTTTTGACCCAGGCTTTTGTAAGCTTAAGGCCAGGGAGCTTACCTGGCAGTTTCCATTTTCAACAGCTGTCATTTATTCCAATATCAATTCTGAAGTCTCTGCATCTTACTCAAAGAAATCAAATACAGACCACAAATGAAGAGTACTACTGCATAATGGATAAAATGCTTTCCTTGTTTTTTCTTTATAAAGCTCACCAAGATAAAATATTTTTTCTTGAAATCATATGCCCATAATTCTCACTAATGACTTGGCAGAAGGTGACGTGGTCTGAGGGTAACATTGATTTTTATTTCGGTTTATCTTTGCGAGGGGTTTGGGCCATCACTCATGCCTTCTGTAGTGTACACTGACCTTTAGTTTTGGTTAGCAGACCTGATTGCTAGTTTTTTTCGCCAAGCTGTTGTGGTGGCTCTTGCCTTGAAGTCAGAGAACACTATGGGAGAGTTTTGTGGAGATACTTTCTTGGGAGGGGAAAGAGGTAGGCTTATGTGTTAAATCAGGGTTTCTCACTGTGGCACTATTGACATTTTGGAAAAGTACATTCTGCATTGAGGGGGAGAGGCCTGGGTCCTGTGCATGGTAGGAAGTTTAGCAGTATCTTTGGTCTCTACCCACTAGATGCCAGTAGGACCCCAATCATGACAGCTAAAATGTTTCTAGACTTTGTTAAATATTCCTTGGGAGATAAATTACAATAGACAACCACTGTGTTAAAAGTTTGGGGTTCTGGGCTTTTCCAGGATGATCAGAGGTAGAGGGGGTTTAGCATGCCAGTCTGGGTCTGCATGGGATAGGGAGGGATAAAAGATTATATGCATATTAAAATGCCTAGTAAATAAATATGATGGCTGTTTGGGCTACATAGGTATTCACATTGTGGCACATTTGGCTTTTTTTAAACAGTTAAGTAAATTGTTTTGCGTTTTTTTTTTTTTCGTGGTTAACTAAGTTGTTTTGCAATGATATTGTACATCCATAGGCACATTGTTTTTCTCTGTTTAAAAAAACTTGTTATGTGTAAATATGTCTGATCCTTACACATACCACCCTCATCTCTTTAGAAAATAAATTCCACAAAAGAAGAAAAAATGTTTGGACTAACTGTCATATTAGGACTACCGTGTGGTTTTTATTTCTCCTGTCCTGGTTTCTTTGAAGCCCAAAACATGTCTGCATGGCTGGTCTAAGTCTTCCTCCTTACCTCTACTGGGCAGAATTAAGACAACAGGAATAAGAAGAAAGAAAAAGAAAAAAGAAAGGAGTAGATTTCTCCATGGCAGGATTAGAAGTGCCACCCAGTGTCCCTGGGACTCCTGTAGCCACACCATTGTGTCTCAGGGTGTGTGTGTGTGTGTGTGTGTTATGGCTTGGATTTGGTTGTGTATGTCCCAGTCTCCTTTAAACCCGGAACAGAAACGGGCAGTGAGGAAATATACTGAACTGTGGCTGGGAAGATAGAGCTGCTTTGTGGAGCCCGTTTCAAGTGGGTTTTGTTCTGAATCTACAAGTTCATTCAAATCCAATCACGGCAAAATTCATAGATTGTGATGTCATGTGGACGGAAACCAAAAAAGGGCTGTATAGGATGCTTTCTGCCAGATGTTACTCATGGCTTCAGGAAACTCCCCCACCCGCCAGTCTTTTTCTTTCTTGCTGGCTTTCTTTTTATCCCCCCTTTGCTTTCTGAGCCAAGACTTTTGGGCTGTGCTTTATTAAGACTCACTTTCATTTACAGATTTTTCTTTTCTTAACAGCCCGTGTGTCTAACACATGCTATTTGTGCTACTATTTCTCTACACTTATATCACTACTTTATTTTCACGTTAAAAAGGGAATATATCAGGGCACCTGGGTGGCTCAGTGGGTTAAAGCCGCTGCCTTCGGCTCAGGTCATGATCCCAGGGTTCTGGGATCGAGCCCCACATCGGGCTCTCTGCTGGGCGGGGAGCCTGCTTCCTCCTCTCTCTCTGCCTGCCTCTCTGCCTGCTTGTGATCTCTGTCAAATAAATAAATAAAATCTTTAAATAAAAAAGGGAATATATCCTTCTAATTGTATAGACAGCAGTGTTGTCTCGGGCAGGGGATGAGGGCTAGGGCAGAATTTAATCAGTAACCAGGTTCGCCTGTTTACTGTTTTTAAGCTAATTGGATTGAGAACGTCCCTTTGTGATTGCCCTTGTGCAGTCCCATGATGCAACACTAACTTCCCCTGGCCTCTGGGCAGACTGGCAAGTCTACTCTTTTTCATCACTGTGTAGTGGAGCCACAGTTTGCTATACCAGGGTTGTCATTGGGGATGACTTAAGGAAGGGACATACTGTAAGTCTGTAAGGGAAGGAGTGAGCCACAGGCAATGGAAGGTTAAAGGAAGGTTAATGGGAGAAGATGGTTGAAGTCTGAGGATATGGAAGATAAGAGACCCAAGTCATGTTCCTTCACCCCTGTGTCTGTCACACTAGGGTGTTGTGCGGGCTCAAAACACTGTCTCTCTAACCTGGCCCAGCTTCTGCATTGCCCCTTCTGGACAGGAACTGTACCCACTCCCTGGGGATTGTTTTAGAACTAGGATCACAATTGCTTGCTTGTGCTGAATATTTTCTAGTGAGAGAAAATCAAATCCTATCTCCTCCTGATATAATTCCTGAATGATACCCAATCGAAAGTGTGTATTAGCTCAAACTATCAGACACAAGCATGGAATCTTAGTAATCCAATTAACAAATAAACAGAAGTGGCTTAGAAGTCAGACCTAGTTAATGATCTTTGTCTCAATCCAGACATCTGAATGATCTCAATTCACCCGGAGTGTCACGAAATGATTTATTCACTCTCCCTAAATTGCCAAGGATGCTCAGTTATCACCACCCACTGTGTTAGGTCCTCCTTGGTTTTTAGAGAATTATATACACCTTTTTCTGGAGTGTGGTACTCATGTGCTAACTCTTATTACAATGCTTGCCATTTTTGTGTCATAGTGTTTTTGTCCATGTTCTCCTCCTAATGTCACATTTCAGAATGTGCATTTCTTCAGAGAAGATATGACTTCTCAGGAATTGCCTTTACACCACGCACGCTCAGCAAATGTGCCTGTAAAATACTATTGAGAAAATAATTAACAAATAAATGAGGATGAGCCCTCTCATACAAGAGCCCTCCTGATTGATCCATTATTCCCAGTTTGAAAATGCTATGATGTGGTAAGCTAGACACAGATATGAAATACCCACACAGAAGAGACAGGAGGACTGTGCTGCGGACTCAGGATCTATAGCGATACAATATACAGAGTTATTTTATTTCAGTCAGAAGTCAGTTTTCCTGGCAGAAGTCACCCTCAAATTGGGTAGTTTGAGGGGAGCATAAGACCAGAGAAGGCAGTCAACAGAAGCTGGAAACAGGGCCTGGCACCTGGGAAATAAAGAAGTTGCAGGGAAACAAGCAGAACATCAACAAAAGTGGGCTGTGGATGAGGTACCCACCTAGGTGGATATACTTGTAGGCTGTACTTGTATGGTCGTACTATACTTATAGGCTGAAGACTTAATTTTGATTTTAAGGTTTGGCTAGACTTTACCCTACTAGAGAGGAGGGAGGTGTTTAATCCTCCTTCTAGATGTTGATTGTGTGGGAAGACTAGCTCTCCAAGACAAGGTCTCCAGCAGGCTGGCAGTAGGGCCGCCCTAGCAGACAGCAGATGGGAGGACAAGAGTTTCCACCCAGGGGCAACTCTTGAGGGGAGTGAAAGGCACAGTGGAAAAGCAGATTGGCTCTGTCCATACAGATTTTCAAGAATAATAAGCACAATCTTTTTCATAGTAAAGCAAAGGTGAAGCACTGCAGGGCTTTGGACAGGGTGTTTGGCTATGGTGTAATGTAGTGTGATTGGCATGGCAGTCCTGTGCTGAGTGGGCCATGAGTGGAGTGCTGCTGGCTGCCTTGCTCACTCTCACATCTCCAAGCATGGGGTAGGGCCTGACACGGAGAGGGCTGCTACAGAAATTAGAATAGGAATGAGGACCTGTGTTACTGAGAGTGTGATGTTATCTTTGGGAGAAGTCAGAGTCAGGAAGGCTGAGTTAGTTGAGTTTGGGAAGGAAGATAATGCATTTGCTTGTTGAGGTACCGCATTTTGAACGATGATGTGAAATTCAAATGAAAGAATAAAACTGAAGAAGATGTCAAGATTAAAATTTCAAAGTCATTATATAAACTCTGAGTATAAGATGATTGTTGAGGAATGCAATATGTAGAGAGAAGGACAGAAGGCCCAGATCTCAGTCCGGGGTCAACCACCATCACACAGGAGGTAAGGGATAGAAGCTTTAAAGAGATGAGATGTCTGTCTGGAGGGGGTGTCCGGCAGGGACAGAGATGCTGGAGGGAGCTTCATACAGCGAGAAGCAGGGACAGAGATGCTGGAGGGAGCTTCATACAGCGAGAAGCAACAGAAATAGCAGTAGCTGGGACAGGCTTGCCAGAAAAAACACAGTATTGTGTTTGAGTCCTCAGTTAGGAGGAGACACAATCAAACTGTTGTGGATCCTGTCATTAGTTGAGTGAGACCAGGCACTGGGGTCCATGTGAGCGGTAGACCTGGGACCCAGCTCACAAGGATTTTCCAATTAGTTTCTGATTATAACTTCTCCATGGACAGATTTCAAGCCATGTATTATGAAGGTAAAAGACCTTCTAGATAAATAATTTTTACTATTTCAGATTTTACCTTTGAAGAAGGACCAACTATAATTAAGTCACACATGTGAAGATGTTTTGAGTTCAGGGAGTAGAGCATGTTCTTGATGTTTCTATAAGAATTCATCTCTCATCCAGTTTAATATTATTTTAAAATAGTGCTTGTGGTTTAATCATTTTTTTAGATCTTGCTACTAGATTTAAAAAAATCTGTAACTAGATGCCAAGATAATTTGCTCATATAATTGTTTTTGAAGCAGATCTTATGCAAGATATTTTGTACTGGTAAACCTGCACAGTGCATCTGCTGACTTGTGGCCAGATACCAAGAAGGACCCCAGCTGATTAGAAAATTGTACCCTTGCCAGAGGGTGGATCTAAGGCACATGTGGCCTTCCTCATGACTCAGAGGAGGTGGGGACTAAAGTCTTGTGGGATGAAGAAGGCTGGCTGGATGCCGGGCTCCTCATGCTGCTGAGATAAGCAGTTCTTCTCTGGCCTGCAACATTTGCCCCCAGTCCCTGAGGACTGGGCCCCAGCTTCCTCTCCCATTCCCCAGCATCCTCCCCCTACCAAACTTCCTATGGGTTCCTGAACTATCACAACACATCTCTGGAAGAAGCATTGGCCATCCAGGGCTTCTACCTACAGTCTTAACTTTGGGGTGCACAGTATCTCTTTGCTTATGTTAAGTCCTGAACAGGATCAATAAATCCACAGCAGGACTGGGAGGCTCGCCCAGACCATTTGAGCTTGTGATGTTACTGTTCCTGGATCTTTGAGTCTGGCAAAAGCAGGGAGGGGGAAAAAAAAAGATTTCAATCAGAATTACCATAAAATTAAAAACAGTTTTCAGAAAACATGGCCACGGTCTGAGTGAAGCTCGTGGCTGCTAGGGACTTGTGATTGTTTAAAAAAATGGTTCATGTCTTCTTTTTATTATAACTTAGCTAGCAACGACCGTGTAGGCGGCAGGCGATCAGAAATAAATGTCTAACTTGGATTTTGCACAATTGGGTCCTGTTCCAAAGCACACTGCCTGCCCACTGACCCAGCTTGAGTTTTACAGGGACAGCAAAGAGGGACAGATTCAGGACTCGAAAGGTCCTTCTGGGACTGCCCTGGGGATTCGCTGGTTTGCAGGTCGCTTCTGATTAGAAGGCTGACAGCTGTCCTGCTTCCCCGTTCTATTCCGGGAACACCACAAAAACACATCTAGTTTCTTTAATTTTTTTTCCCCTGGGGCATTTTATTCTTCTTTATTCCTTCTGTTCCCTCCTCTTTCTCTTTCTCTTGTTTTTACAATCTCCCGTAATGACTAATTGGCAGCGTTTCCCAGCTTTTTTATGTTTCTCTTGCTCTGGTTACAAGTCGTACTAACCCAGGAATATCCACAGGGACCTATAGACAGCCAACATTTCCAAATGATATACAGCATTCCCCTTTCTTTTAAAGTGTAAAACATTTACAAGGAAATGTACAAATGTATCAGGAACATTTCCCGGGTCGGTCATTAGCGCAGGCCCTCCCCGCGCCCAGGGAGCGCCCCCCGCACGGTCCCCTCCCGGGCGCACGTTTCCGAGTGCCAGTGGGGCGGCCCGCAAGACCGCAATTGCTCTGGCCCAGATTGACGAGCCTCCGATGCCCATTTACTGCGCGCGGCAGCCACTCTGGAGCCGCGGCACATCTGGATGGAGTCAGCTGCCGAGCGCCAGGGGCCAGCGCGGCCGAGCCAGCCGAGCGCGGCGGCGAGCGCGAGGGAGGCCGGCGCCCCGGCCGCCTCCGCCCGCCCACCCCCAGTCCCCACCCGGCTGGGTTTCCTGATGTAAACAGAGCGGCGCTGCAAGAGCACTGCGACTCTGCTGAATGTGTCATTTAGTGCTCTTTATCTGCTTGGGGTCAAAATAGCAACTTAGAAAAACAGAAGCATTGCTTTGAATTTAAACAGGGAGAAGCCATAGACGGCAGCACTGGTCTGGGGGTGGGGAGGGGAACGCCTGAAAACCTAGCTTCTGCTTTTGTGTTTACTTGTTCCACTTTATGGTAATTTGGGGGCTAATTTCATTATCTACAGCCACGTTGGAAACAAGACGCTGTTTCTGTTAATGGTGCTAAAGGCATGTGCGAGTTTCTGTGCAGTAGGTTGAAAGTTCCAACCACAGCACCAGCGCTCAGGGCCCCACAGGCCTGCACCGGTCTGCAAAAGTGTTGAGATTTTGATTTTCCCAGAGGGAAGCAGGCAGCCCTGTTCCTAAGAGAAGTGCATTGCTTTCTGTCACTGAATGCCAGCCAAGAATGTGCTTCCTTCCTGGGTTCCCAGAAGGGCTCAGCTAAGTGCTTGGGGATGAAAGAACAGGTTCCCTTGCCTACATGATAGATGTGCTGCTTCTCCCATTTTTTAAGGAATGGGTCCTCCTTCTCTCCTTGTTTGCTCTAGTGTGTCTGGTGGAACTGTTACCTTTCCCCATTTAACTGTGTTGCTTCACTTCTGTCTTCTGGCAGGGCATGATGAGATCTTAAGGATTTGGGTTCTGAACATTCATTAAGTAGAAATGGACCAATGGGCTAAGGCAAAGTCATTTTGAAATAGATGGTAGAGAGGGAACATACAAAATGATGGCAGAGTTTGTGTTGTCATCACCAATAATTAAAATGAAATGTAGACGTGTTTCCAGTCCAGTCACAAGCCATTTAAACCGTCGCGTCTAGAAAATTTCAACTGGCCGGCGTCATCCTCAGACACTGGCAGAGCTTCCCTAACCCTCAAGTAGGGACTAGTTTTGCAAAAGCCTTTAAATGGAAATCAGGAGGAGCCATGTGTGCATATCTGAGGACAGAATTTGGCCAATATACAGGATATGAGCAGGCTTGGGAGTGTAAGATTTCAGTAAGTGCAGCTTCATGTGGAAATTTGTCAAAATGCTTGAAGTTATCTGACCCAATCGCTGGACATCGTCAGGAGCACTTGTATGTTGAAAGAATTTTGGGTACATCCTTGTACTTTGAATAGGTTATTAGGACACTCTTTTCCTCTCTCAGAGTGTATTTTGATGAATTTGCCAGAAGTTGGGCCACAACTTATGGAGAGAACCAGCATCCAATTTGGAAAATGGGTTATTAGCAGCTCTTGCCTGGTGGTTTGATAAAGGAGATGGGGCTAAACCCATGAGTAAGGTGAGGATGGTTCTGAGCAATCCCCTGCACCTCCAAAGACAATTATGGGATTAGCCCCATCCCTGTGCTCTCTTCACCAGTGAAATGAGAAGGAATAAGAATCCTCATAAACAATGAATCTTGGAACTCTGAAAAAATAAAATTAAATTTTAAAAAATAAGAAAATATAAGGTCCTCACCCTCAAGGAGTTGACAGTTAAAAGAAAAAAAAAAGAATCTTTAGTTACTTTCTGTGATCATTATAATGTCTTAGCAGAGAGCTCCCAGAGAATGCAGAAACCTTCAGTTCAAAACAATCCTCTCTACCTTCTCCCATTATTGGTTTTTATATAAGTACCACGGGAACAGGCAACAGGTTCCAAATAGAGGGTTCTTAATTAGCTATGTGACAGACAAGCATGGTTACTTGGTTACTTAAGTACTCCATACCTTAGTTTTCTCACCTCTGATATGAGGATAGCACTCTCTACTTCTTCAGGTAACTAGAAGTTAAATTAGATAATACATATAAATACCTAAATCAGTGCCTGTTACATAGGAGTTACTAGATAATTGTGGAGGAAAACTTTTATCCTACAGTTTTCTTTTATTTTATCATCTTTTTATTTCTATTTATAATAGACACAAGGAATATGAAGAGATTTTGATTTCTTATCCCTAAAGAGATTTCTTCAAAATCCATTCCACCGTATACTTTGTGTTTTTTTTTTTCTTAAAGGTAATTCATTCCTTTTTATTGTTGAACAGCTTTCCATTGTATGGATTTACCCCAATGGTGTTCATCACCTTTTTTTTTTAATTTTATTTTTAAAATTTTTTTATTTTTATATAAACATATAATGTAACCCCACCCCCCTCTCCCAACACCGCCCCCCCCCTCAGTTTGTTTTATGACATTAAGAGTCTCTTTTGGTTTGTCTTCCTCCTGATCCCATTTTGTTTCCTTTATTCTTTTCCTACCCCCTTAACCCCCACCCCCATTACATCTCCACTTTCTCATATCAGGGAGATCATATGATAGTTGTCTTTCTCCTATTGACTTATTTCGCTAAGCATAATACCCTCTGGTACTTTGTGTTTTTTAAGGCTGTGTTCCATCTCAAACCCTGTGTCAAAATGTATGCTGAATTTTTAAGCCTGGATAATAAGTTCACTCTAACTATAACCTCATCTTTGTGCATCAACAATAGCAGATGTGGTAGAAGGTTCTCACTTAGGCCATGATGCCATGCTAATCATACCCTTCTGTTTTGCACCTGGGCCACCAAAAACCTGTGTGTGTGTGTGTGTGTGTGTGTGTGTGTGTGTGTGTGTGTGTGTGAGGAGGTTCTCTCTGGGCCAAACAAGAGCTCAGCTCAGAATGCTGACTCAGTGAGGGCCACAGTTTTTTTTTTTGTTTTTTTTTTTTAATTTAACAAATTTTTTGAGGTAGTTGTAGAGTCACATGTAGTTGAAAAACACGTGATAGATCCCATATATTTTTTACTCAGTTTCCCACAATTTTGACATTTTGCAGGACTATAGTATAATATTTCAGGTAGGATATTAATATTGACACAATTCATATACCTTATTCAGTTTTACTTGCACTAATTTGTGCACGTGTTTATTTGTTCTAATATAATTTTAACACCTGTGTGGCTCCAATGTATACCCTACAATTTGGTGTCTTTAGTCAAGACACCAAAATAGTTCCTTCCTCACGAGGATCCCTCCTGTTGCCCTTCTATGACCATACCTACTTCCCTCTATTTCTCTCCGCTTTCTTTCCTGGTCCTTGGCAACCACTGATCTACCCTTATTTATGATATTTTGCCATACCAAAATATTATATGCATAGAATTACACAGTATGAAATTTTGGGGATTGCCTTTTTTCACCCAGCACATTATGGAGGTTCATCCAAGTTGTTGCATGTATCAATAGTTTGTGGTTGTTGTTTTTTAAATGATTGTATTTATTTGAAAGAGAGAGCGAAAGAGCAAGTGGGGAGGAGCAGAAGGAAAGAGAGGATCTCAAGCGGGCTCTGTGCTGAGCATGGGGACGGACACAGGGCTTAGTCTCATGACCCTGAGATCATGACCTGAGCCAGAACCAGGAGTTGGACACTCAACTGACTGAGCCACCTAGGCACCCCAATAGTTTGTTGATTTTTATTGCTGGATATTATTCTATAGTATGTCTGTACCATATATATTTTTTAATCCATTCACTTGCTGAAAGGTATTTGAATTGATTCTAGTGTTTGGCTGTTACAAATAAAGCTGCTGTAACATTGTGTACAGGTTTTTGAAAACATAGTTTTCATTTCTCTGGCATATATGTCTAAAAGCACAATCGTTGAGTTGTGTGGTAGTTTAATGTTTAATTTCATAAGAAACTGCCAAGTTGTTTTAAGAATGACTATATCATTTCATATTTCCACAAGCAATGTATGAATGACCCAGTTTCTCCACATCCTTGTCAACATTTGCTGTTGTCACTTTTTTCATTTTAGATAAATTTTCATTTCTCTAATGTCTAATCGTATTGACCATCTTTTCTTGTGTTTATTTGGCACGCATATATCCTCTTCAGTATTTATGTTTTTGTTCATTTTTAATAGAATTATTATTATTTTTTACTATTGAATTTTGGGAGATCTTTATATATTCTGGATACTAATCCTTTGTCAGATACATGGTTTACAAATATTTGCTCCCAGTCTATAGCTTGTTAGTTTGTATTTTAATCCTCTTCACATGGGCTTTCACAGAACAAAAGTGTTTAGTTTAGATGAAGTCCAATTTATCAACTTTTCTTTTAATGGATATGCTTTTGGTGTCAAGTTTAAGAACTCTTTTCCTAACTCTAGATTCTAAAAATATTCTCCTGTGTTTTTTATGAAAATTTTAGAGTTGTGCATTTTACATGTAGGTTTTTGATCCCATTTGAATTATTTTTTGTATAAGAGGTTTAGGTTGAGATTAATTAATTCCCCCCCTTTTTTTTTTTACTTTATTTAAGCTTTATTTAAACATATGATGTAACCCTACCACCCTCACCCAACCCCTCTTCCCCCCACCCCCCTCAGTTTGTTTTATGACATTAAGAGTCTCTTTTGGTTTTTCTCCCTCCCGATCCCATCTTCTTTCATTTTTACTTTTCCTACCACCTTAACTCCCACCCCCGTTGCATCTCCACTTCCTCATATCAGGGAGATCATGTGGTAGTTGTCTTTCTCCAGTTGACTTATTTCGCTAAGCATAATACGCTCTAGTTCCATCCATGTCTTCGCAAATGGTAAGATTTCATTTCTTTTGATGGCTGCATAGTATTCCATCGTATATATATACCACATCTTCTTTATCCATTCATCTGTTGATGGACATCTAGGTTCTTTCCATAACTTGGCTATTGTGGACATTGCTGCTATAAACATTCGGGTACACGTGCCCCTTTGGATCACTACGTTTGTATCTTTACCCAAGATATCAGTTTTATCAGTGCCATTTCTTGAGAATGTTAGCTTTCCTTCATTGAATTACTTCTGTGCTTTTGTCAAAAGTCATTTGAGAATATTTTTCTTGTTCTATTTCTGGGTTCTCTGTTTTATTCTGTTGATCTATGTGTTTGTCCCTTTGCAGCACTGCACTGTCTTGATTACTGTAGCTATAAGACTCGATACCAGATAGAGTGCTTCCTTCTACCTCCTTCTTTTTTCAAGATTATTTTAACTTTGCTTGTGGCTTTCTATAAAATTTTTTAGAATAAACTTGTCTACCTATAATAAAACCTAGATATAGCAAAAGAATTAAATTAAACCTCTAGACCTATTTGGGGAGACTTGATGTCTTTACAATATTGATTCTTCCAATTCATGAACATGGTATGTCTCTCCATTTATTTATGTCTTCTTTTATTTCATTCTTTAACATTTTGTAATGTGCAGTATACAGTTCCTGTACATATTTTGTTAAGTGTATATCTAAGTATTTCATTTTCTTTGGAGATTGTCAATGGTAATTTGTTTTAATTTTAGTTACTAAGTGTTTATTGCTAGTATGTAGAAATGTGATTGATTTTTGTGGACTGATCTTGTATCCTGAAACTTTGTTGAACTTACTTTTTACTTCTAGGAGATTTTTGGTATATTCTTTTGGATTTCTATGTAGACGATCATGTCATCTGTAGACACAGACAGTTTTATCTCCTTCTTTCTAATATCTATGGCTTTTGTTTCTTTTTCCTGTTCTTGTAGTGGCAAAACTTCCAGTACTATGTTGAATAAAAGTGTTACTGATCTTAGGGGGAAAGTGTTCAGCTTTTCATCATTAAGAATGAGGGGCACCTGGGTGGCTCAGTGGGTTAAGCCTCTGCCTTCAGCTCAGGTCATGATCTCAGGGTCCTGGGATCGAGCCCCACGTCGGGCTCTCTGCTCAGCAGGAAGCCTGCTTCCTCCTCTCTCACTGCCTGCCTCTCTGCCTACTTGTGATCTCTCTCTCTCTCTGTGTCAAATAAATAAATATAATCTAAAAAAAAAAAGAATGATGTTAGCTGCAGGTTTTTTCATAGATGCAGGGTGCTATTTATCAGGTAAATCTCTTTTATTCCCAATTTCTCTTATTTTTATAATGAATGAATATGGTATTTTGTTAGATGCTTTCTCTGCATCAATTAATATGATTTCTCTTCTTTTGTTGTTGATATGATAGAATATGTTGATTGATTTTCAAATACCAAGCTAGCCTTACATACTCAGAACACTCTAATTTGGTATTATTCTTTTTATAAATTGTTGAATTTAGTATGTTGATACTTTATTGAGGATTTTTGCATCTGACTTCATTGCTATATTGACCTATATTATCATTATTTGCACTTTGTCTGGTTTTGTTTTCAGGATAATATTGGCATCAGAATATGTGTTGGGAAGTGTTCCTTCTTTTTTATTATTTGGAAGAGATTGTGTAGGATTAGTTTCAATTTTTCTTTAAATATTTGGTAAATTCGGGGCACCTGGGTGGCTCAGTGGGTTAAAGTCTCTGCCTTCAGCTCAGGTCATGATCTCAGGGTCCTGGGATCGAGCCCCACATTGGGCTCTCTGCTCAGCGGGGAGTCTGCTTCTCTCCTCTCTCTCTGCCTGCCTCTCTGCCTACTTGTGATCTCTGTCTGTCAAATAAATAAATAAAATCTTAGAAAAAATGAAAATAAATGTTTGGTAGAATTCTTCTGTCTAGTGAAAACTTTTGTCTTGGAGATTTTTTCCCCCTCTTGGCAGAGTTTTAATTGTGAATTCAATGTCCTTAATGATTATAGGACTATTCAGGTTGCCATTTTTATGTTGGATGACTTTTGGTGGTTTGTGGTTTTCAAAGAATTGGTCTATTTCTTCTAAGTTGTAGAATGTATTAATATTAACTTGTTTATAGTATCTTTCTTATTATCTTTTAATAACTACATGATCTGTAGTCATATCTCCTGTCTGTGAGTTGTGTCTTTACTTTTGTCAGTCTTGCTATAAGTTTGTCAAGTTTATTAGTTGGTTTCATAGTACTAGCTTTTTGTTTCATTGATCTTCTCTATTATTTCCCTATTTTCAATTCCATTGATTTCTGCCTTTATATTATTTCTTTCTTTGGGATTTCTTAAATTTTATTTTTTTTGTTCCTTCCCCTAGATTCTTAAGGTAGGAACTTAAGTCTTTTCTTGTTTCTAAGGTAAGTATTTAATCCTATAAATGTCCCTCTTTACTGCTTTGACTGCATCCTACCAATTTGAAATATTACATTTTTGTTTTTATTCTGCTCTGTGTTTTTAAACGTAATGTTTGTTGAGAATTCCTTTATGATCCATGGGTTATTCAAAAGTTTGAAGATTTTTCTGTTTTCCTTTGTTATTGATTTCTGTCATGGAGAGAGCACACATTCTGTATGGTTTTAACTTTTCTAAATTTGTTAATGTTTGTTTTATCACCTAACATATGGACTATATTAGTGAATGTTCCAGGTAACTTTGAAAAAAATGTGTGTTCTGCTGCTGCTATTTAGTATGTTATATATAAGTCAGTTGGATCCTCTTGGATGACTTTGTTTTTCAGGTCCTTTATATCCTTGCAGTCTATCTAGTCGTGCTATCAGTTGCTAAAAGAGGCAGTTGAGACTGTCAACTCTTTGTGTAGATTAGAATATATTTCCTTTCCTTAGGATCATTATTTCTTCCTGGTGGACTGATCTTTTTTTTAATCAATATATATGTCTTTTTTTTCCTCTAGCAATTTTCTTTGCTCTGAAATCGACTTTATCAGACATTAATAAGGCTACTACTTTTTTAAAATTAACAACTATATGATAAATCTATTTCCATCTTTTTGTTTTCAATCTGCCTATATTATTATTATTATTTAAAGATTTTATTTATTTATTTGATAGACAGAGATCACAAGTAGGCAGAGAGGCAGGCAGAGAGAGAGGAGGAAGCAGGCTCCCTGTGGAGCACAGAGCCTGATGCGGGGCTCGATCCCAGGACCCTGGGATCATGACCTGAGCTGAAGGCAGAGGCTTTAACCCACTGAGCCACCCAGGCGCCCCAACCTGCCTATATTATTAAATAAGAAAGCTTTTTGATAAGCATCATGTAGTTGGATCATGCTTATTTTTTCACTCTGCTAATCTTTTTATTTTGATTAGTATATCTGGACAATTTATATTTATATTTAGGTGATTATTGGTTGTGTTAGTACTTAAAAGTTGCACTTTATTTTTTTGTTTTCTTAAGTTCTTGATTCTCTGTTTCTTTTTTTTCTTTTTTATGGGCTACTTGAACATTGTCTTAGGATTCCAACTCGATTTATCCTTAGTATTTCAGTGTATCTCTGTATAGTTTTAAAAAATATTTTATTTATTTGTTTGAGAGAGAAAGAGAGCATGAGCAGGACAGAAGGAGAGGGATAAGTTGACTCCCTGCTCCCGACACAGGGCTCAGTGCCAGGACCCTGAGATCATGAACTAAGTTGAAGGCAGAAACTTAACCAACTGAGCCACCCAGATGCCCATCTTTGTATAGTTTTTGTAGTGTTTGCTCTTGGTATTAAAATACACATATTAACTTATAATAGTTGACTCGTATCAGTATTGTACCATCTTCAGTAAAGAGTGGAAATTTCACTTCTATTGAGGCCCCTTTTCCTTCTGTGCTTTTAAATATCATTTTCTTATGAATTAGAAGGTGCTATGACTTTTATTTCAATTATCATATATAATTTATACAACTCATGAGGGAAAGGATTGTCTAGTGTACGTATCCACATCTACTCTTCTTGTTTTTCCTTCTTCCTTCCTGATTCTTCTTTTTCTATTATTTCATCTGTCATTTCCTTTCACTTTGAAGTACTTTCTATATCCAATCTTTAAAGATTGGCCTGTTAATGACAAATTACTTAGTTTTCCTTTATATGAGAATGTTTTTATTTCTCCTCCATTTCTGCAGAATAGTTTTTTCTGGGTATAGACTTAATGGCTGAAAGTTTTTTTTTTTTTAATTTGTTTTTGTTTTTTTAATGGCTGAAAGTTCTTTTACTTCAGCACTTTAAGCATATTATTTAAAGTCTGTTTAATTTTTTTGGTCTTTAGGCCTGTGTTTTTTGACAGATTCATGAATTTTTTGGCTCTTTTTTCTTCAGCTATTCCTCTAGCCATATTCCATACTCCCCATCTGTCTTCCTTATGGGACTCTGATGATAAGAGTGTTGGATCTTTTGTCTTAAAGGTTTCTGAGGCTCTGTTCATTTTTTCTTTTAAAATCTATTTTCTTTTCTTTGTTATAGTGGATGAATTTTATTGTCCTGACCTAAAGTCTACTGATTTTATCCTCTTAATCTGTGTTCTACTATTGAGCTTATCAAACCAATTTTCATTTCTATTATTGTTTTTCAATTTTATAATTTTTATTTAATTATTTTTTATCTGTTTTTCTTTTCTGAGATAAACTTTTTCATTTGTTTCAAGAGAATTTGTAATTGATTATTGAAACATCTTTTTATGATGGCTTCTTTAAAATCCTTGTCAGATAATTCCAATATCTGATTAATATCATTGGTAGCATCATTTTATCATCTTTTTTTCATTTGAGTTGTTATTTTCCTAGTTCTCAGTATGACAGGTGAATTTCAGTTGTATTCTGGACATTTTATCTATTACATCAGGAATCTCTGGGGCTTATTTATACCTTACATTATAGCAGTCACCCTTTTAGGTTTAATACAGGATCTTAAACTATTTTTGTGAACTGTGGCTCCAACAGCAGTTTAATTTTCAGATTTTCAGAGTCTTTGCAATGTTGTTTTGATCTTTTTTTTTTGGTTCCTGGGGGCACTTACTGGTCCCTGCTGATACGTCCTGAGAAGTGGGAGGCACTTCCCAAGGTCAGCTGATATGTGTTTCTAGGTGGGAGAGGGTGTGGGGGGATCCCTGCACTTGTGTCCCAGGTTGCCCAGGTGTGTCTGGGCAGAGCAAGAAACCACCCTATTTGTGATAGACTGTTCCCACCTGGCCTTTGCTGTGGTGGGTCCTCTCTGGTTCCACTCCTTCACAGGTGTGTCTCATCAGCAAAGGGGAATCTCAGGCACTACTAGGAAAGCCCCCTGGCCACTGATTTCTGGGGGAGCTTCAATGGATGCCTACCAGTGGTTCAGTTGGTGTTGTCAGAGGAACCCTGTTTCATCTGGAGGTAGAGCACACCTCGACATAACTCTGTTGCTGGGTGGAAGTTGAGAAGCACCATGCATGATAGCCTTTTTCTACTGGGTGGGGACTGAGGCCAAGTGCTGTGCTCCTTTTCCTGCATTGAGTCCTGGGCCTACCTGCCTTCCTTTCACCTTTTCTGAGAGTCTTCCTGGGATTGCCTGGTGCATCACTCCAGGGTTTGTAGTTGTGCTTAGTTACAAGGGTGTGTGTGGTGGGGGGGTAGTAAGGAGGATGAGCCTGTTTCGTCTTGTTCCTCCATGTGTTTTGTTTGTTTGTTTTTATCCGAGCCCCTTGTCAGTCAAGTCATTTAGTGATTTTTTTGGGTTTCCATCATGCAGTGCAGCAGTACAGTTGAAAGCTGAGCTTAGGACTTAACCTCCACTGGTCTGTGCATGGGGCCTTGATTAGTCAGTTCTTGGGCTTGGACATTGCTTCCAGAGATACAGCGCTCTATATACCTATTCCCTGCGCTGGTCCAGATGAATAAAATGTTGCCATGGTGCAGTCATTAATAGTGCTGTCTCATTCCCTGAAGGGTTTTGATATGGATCAGGTGAGTCCTGTGGTGATCTTAACCATGGGCTGTTGTGAAGAGTCAAGGATCCAACCCCACAGATA